>JAMKCH010075720.1:0-121375 GCA_023653785.1 Ophioderma brevispina
GTGTAACCTATGTTAAATTAAAGCTTATAACTTGGGGATTCAGTTTTAACACATTTTGAGCCCAATTGGGCGTTTTTTCTATTTTCTTTATTTGAAATGACAGGAAAGTGTAAGCTATGTTAAATTAAAGCTTAGAACTATGTGAGGTCAAATGTCACACACCAAGGTCAAAGGTCAACGGGAGATCAAGTTGTAAACAAGGTGATTGGTTCTAATGCAATCTTATGCTCATGTATCAAACATCTACTTTAATTCAGTTATGAGATTTCTTTTTATACATGTTTCTGTAATAAAAGTGCAACTTAAAACTAGAAAACCATCTACTCCTTTAAATGCTTTTTAATGTTGTTCTTATTTCTTGTAAAATTATGCCTGGCGACCCGACACAGTTTTTTTTAAATACTTGTTTCTTTATCCCCTATAATTTACGTCATGTTTAGAGTTCACAAGGAATATCCCCCATGACCATGTGATGTTGGTGAGGAGACTGAAAGGG
Organism: Ophioderma brevispina; assembly: GCA_023653785.1. Taxonomy (NCBI): domain Eukaryota; kingdom Metazoa; phylum Echinodermata; class Ophiuroidea; order Amphilepidida; family Ophiodermatidae; genus Ophioderma; species Ophioderma brevispina. Next base: position 497 of record JAMKCH010075720.1, read on the forward strand.
ACAAAAACGAAATCTATTGCTAAATTATTTATGTTGATGATAAAATCACGCAGCACACATCTTTCAAAAGCCCTTGATTATGTTTCACAAATAATTATATACGTATAGATATCAACGTGACATGTTTTTGTATAACAAAAAAGCTGCCTGACCGAACAGAAACAATATAACGGTTTCCTTCATAGCAATATCACATCCATGCAGTACTTATGCGCACGTACGCATGTACAGGAATACGTGTGTTTGATTGGGGCGGTCAGAACAACTTTGCCGGTGTAGAAGTAACCATTGTCCGGCGTACTCATAGTCCGGGAACAATGGTGAACAATAGGGCAATCGATTCAGTTGACTCTTTACGCAACATTAGTTTCACGCTTTATTCCGTTATCGTCTATGGAGCCCCGGACTATGACTCCCACCGGACTATATCTGCTTTCACACCGGAGTCAACTTAACATGTTCAGGTATGTAACTTCAAATCACTATGATCGGTGCAAATTTCAGTGTTTTAAGCTCATTAGAATAAAATCTCCTGACATCAAGAACTGATGAAGGGGTTAGCATTTCAAGGATTGTTTGGGCATCTTATTAATGTTTTAGTTGTATAGCTATTTTCTGTCTAAACAAAGCTAAAATTATTTTGATATGCATTACTTCTTATCTTGAATACTGCTCAGACTGCATAGAATGCTAACTTCCTGAAAATGGATACCAATTTGTGATTAGCCCATTTTTTAAAGACATTCCACAAAAGCTAAAAGACGTGTATCATTGGGGTGAAACAATATAACGTGTCCCAAATGGGCTGGAATTGAATAAAATTGAAAAAAAAACTAAACAACAATTCTGAAATCAGGAATAAAAATCCAGAAATGTATGTGATGGCATGTGTGATACTTGGCGAATACTTATATGCTAATGGCAATTCAATGCATCATTCACATTGCAAGGCTCCGAATTTGGAAACCTTATTTCAAAACTTTCAGAGGGTATAGTCTGATTTCAGTAAAATTGATTTTTTTCTAGTTTATTAGGATGTCTTCATATTTTGAGCTGGGGTTTCATTTTCTGTAATTATCACACTCCAATAATATAACATGTAGCTGGGCGCTTGGCTGGGCGACCACCAAATATTCTTGAATGGATGGAATTTAATTTGGGGAGTTGAGCTGTGTTTTTCCATTATAAAGTTCAGGTCATAGGAATGTTTTTCCTTTCTGAGAACCGGATCGTATGCCAGAACTATTCCTGATGTAGGTGGGATAAAAATGCTGGATATTGTTGCTAGAATTAACACCCAGCGTTAATGTGGATGAAAAGATTTTTTACCGGAAATTAATACTACGTGAATAAAAAAAAATTGTGCAAGGATTAAAGATGAACTTGACCTTATTACAATCACTATATCACAGATTTGTTGGTTTTATAAAACACATCTAATATACTTTCATGTGTCGTGAAAGAAGTCGACTGAAAAATACTTTTGTATTTGTATTGAGTACCCCCCTGGGTTAATAACCTTGTTCAAGGCTGTCTGAATCTGAATTATTTTGCCAGCGAACGTTTAACTATAAAAGCAACAGTATTTTTTTACCAAACGGATTGAAATCCTAGCTATAGCTACTTTTAGTATCCGGGTCCCAACACAGCTGCGGTTTATAGCTTATATGCTTCAGTTTGCATCGAAACATCACAGCTGGCCTATCCCTAGCCCTGGTAGGACTACTCTTGTAGAAAGAGAAATTATACGGCAATTGTACATGCATTTATAGTGTTTTCATTTACATAATTTATACGGCAATGAATTAACTATTTACGTTGGGTGAGCCGGCATGTTTGGGGTCGGTAGCACACCTGGGTGCAAAGATGGCATTTATATAACCGGGGTAACCTCATACTATGACATACACGAAAATGTATGATGGCCATTCTGTAGGGGTAGCTTAAGTGAGCTAGGGGCTTGCAAAAGATTATACAGGGGTCAAAATTGAAAAGTGGTCCAATGTTGTTGAATTGCATACCAAATTGTTCGTATGATCACAAGGAGTAAAAAAATGTATAGTTTGTGCTATCTCCGACTTCTCTCAAGGTTAAATTTAGCTTCTACAGGGGTCAAATGCTAAAAAATGCTTTCATTTCAGTGGAAATGGTCTCATATTGTTTGTAATGTTCTCACAATTAAAATAAGGAATAGTTTCGACCATCTGCAATGTGAAATTAACAAGTTACGCACCTCATTAGTACTACCCCTATACCTCGTAGGGGTATAAGGGTTGTTGGGTGTAACTTGGTAACTATACATTGTACATTGTCCAAACTATACCTTATTTTACTTGTGATTACATTACAAATAATAAGAGACCTTTTCCACTGAAATTGAAGCGTTTTTTTAATATTTGACCCCTGTAGAAGCTAAATTTAACCTTTGACCTATAATAACGGTTTTCAGCTTATAACTCCATAGGGGTAAGTCGGAGATAGCACAAACTATACATTTGTTTACTCCTTGTGATCATACGAACAATTTGGTATGCAATTCAACAACATTGGACCACTTTTCAATTTTGACCCCTGTATAATCTTTTGCAAGCCCCTAGCTCACTTAAGCTACCCCTACAGAATGGCCATCATACATTTTTGTGTACGTCATAGTGTTAGGAACCCCTGGTATCAGTACCTCTTTGCCCCCCCAGGTGATACCAATAAGGCTACTTTTGATGGTCTGGCTCATCCACTATATTACAGTGTTTATAGGCGAGCAGATTAGGGTGGTATTTTTACGGAGGTGACAAGTCGCGTACTTACACTGTGGCGCTTGGAACATATTAAGTTCAAGGCTGAAGCGCTTGACACCCTACATCTTGAAAATAACCATACTACTGCCTGGGAGGCCATGAGGGAGATGCCCAGGGGGGAGATGACTGACAAGAAGGCTACCCCACCTATAAGAATCAAAGGTGAGTCCGCTGAGGATTTGTGCTCTCATCGGATTTTGTGCAATTTTGTTATTTAGTGAACTTTTGTGCAATTGTGACTATAGTTGGTGTAGACGTTTAGCCAGACGAACGGATAAATAAAGCGCAACACAGTGGACGACGAGCTTGCTGGAACTACAGACGCCATCTTGAATCTTATCGATGTTTAATTTTGTGATGTAACTTTGTGAAATACAAGTGGATGTGCAATATTTACTAACTGTATGCAACCTCATCGTAGTATTTTTAATTACAATTTACATACCTACTGGAGCAGAGGAAATAGGCAGAAGGAACTCAGCGCCGGAGCAGAGCTACCAGCATAATTTTGTATCCTTATTTGTATCGCAACGCATGCATATTTAATGTTATTTATCTTGTTTATATTAGTGTCAGTACTTTGATAGTTTTAGACTTTTTATCAGCTTATCTTCAATACATATAAGGTAGCTTGGGCCATCTTCATTGATTGTCTTCATATATCTTTTATCTTCTTTGCTGTTGTGATTTTGAAGCGCCCCGATTTTTTCACACCCATGTCAACTCAATCAATTTGCAAGAATGTAGCACCAACGGGGCCAAAATTAGAATTGTGGTCCAATGAAGAGACTGTGGTGAGGTCGCACGCATCGTGTGTTGGGTTATGCCAAATGGACCAAAATTATGAAGACGATACAACCCTGGTTTTGTACGAACTGTGCCGCTGAGTGTGGAATGTGTAAGGAATTAGTGAAAAATTCCTGCAAAGGACTCCAATGTGATTGCTGCCAATATTGGTATCACAATCATTGTGGGGTCATTCCATGCCAATTCAACAAATCGAGTACACCATCACCTCATGGATTTCTTTCTTTTTTGGTGTATTGAAAGATATTCATGAGAAACTACAATCCTGAAAGATTTGGAGCTCTGTACCTCCTTATCGTTTCACGCTACACACTTGTAATTTGAGGTGGGGTCACCTCAAAAACATGTACTGGTGTGAAATTCAATATTCAGATGACCATAAGTAAAGAACTACACCCCTCCGATCCTTCAAACTTGGCACCTTGCCCCAATTTAAAATACAGGGGGTCAAAATGGTTCAAAAAACACTCGGACCATACTTTTGGGCGCCCATAAGTCAAAAAGTAAAATGATAAACTTCCACATTTGGGCTGGTGAAAGCTTATCTTTAATACTACCTGTGTACAATCTTATACTTATATCAGCTTTATTGGAAGAGATATAGCTGTCGCAAAAAGCAAAAAGTCCCAATTAACCTTGACTTGACCCCCTAAAAATCAATGTCAGACATTTTGCACCAAATTATGCTTGAAATATGGTTAAGAGGGGCCCCTGCTGAAGTTGTGTGCAAAGTTTCAACATGGTGTCTATACTCCCATATGTAGGTAAACAGGCTTCAAAGAATCTAAACTTTCAACTAATATCAGACAAAGTTCCCATTGAAATGTACACAGAATTCTGAACTTTGCAACATGGGTATTCAAGTGCAGTTTTAAGACTTTGAATCCAAGTTTGACCTTGTAGAACTCTAACAATGAAATTGAAATCAATATCATCACCTTATTAGCACCTGATCTAGGTATGGACCAAATTTCAGCTTGGTGTCTTGTTTGGTAAGGAATTTATAATACATTAATAATTTTAATTGAATTATATAGTAAAAAGTGAACTTTGTAAGTTTACAGTTTGCAAGTTCAGGTTGCCTGTGTGTTTCAATGGGAATTCTTTCAAACTGAATTACATGAAGTAGGGCTTTTTGAAGACCAGTTACTTATAGAAGACACTTAGACACCACAATGAAACTTTGCCAAAATATTAAGCAAGGACCACCCTCAAACATATTTCAAGCAGAATTTGGTGCAGAATGTCTAACATTGGTTTTAAGGGGGACCAAGTCAAGGTCAAATGGGAATTTTTACTTTTTGCGACAGCTATATCTCTTCCAACGAAGCTGATGTAAGTATAAGATTGTACACAAGGGTAGTATTTAAGATTAGCTATCTCCAGCCCAAATTTGGAAGTTATATCACTTTTACTTTTTGACTTATGGGCCTTCAAAGTATGGTCCGAGTGGTTTTGGAGCCATTTTTGACCCCTGTTATTTTAAATTGGGGCAAAGTGCATTTTTTCTGTTCAAATATTTGCAATCTGCAGCAAAAGGTTATCCAGAATTCCAAGTTTGAAGGATCTGAGGGGTGTAGTTCTTTACTTATGGTGCTCTGAATATTGAATTTCACACCGGTACATGTTTTTGAGATGACCCCCTCAAATTTAAAATTGCTGTAGCGTGAAAACGAAAAGAGGTACAGAGCTCAAATTTTCAGAATTCCAGTTTCTCATGAATATCTTTCAATACACCAAAAAGAAAGAAATCCATGAGGTGATGGTGTACTCGATTTGTTGAATTGGCATGGAATGACCCTGTGTTGATAATAACATGTACGAGGACCTATGTAAACCACTCATTTGAGTGGCTTTGTCCCCGGTGTGAAGTTACGATTTTCAGAGACTCGTACTTTTCGAGTGACTCATCTTTGGACCAGACCAACTCATGAGAAGAGGACCCAACCAAACCACAACAGTCTAGACACCAAAATATCAAAAAGACTTCAAAAAGAAAGTTAGATCATTTCATTGGTTATCAACTTTAAGTCAGCGGACTTAGAAGTATTGATCAACCAGTATGATGCCAACTTTATTCAAAGTACGGAGACTTGGTTAACAACAAACATCAATTCTGCTGAGGTAAAACCAATCATTATACCACATATCGGAAAGACAGGCATGACGGACACGGCGGGGTGCTTTTTGCTCACAAAAAAGACCTGATTGTCACCCATTGTCAGGAATTTGATTCTGATGGAGAGATCTTATGGCACCTGATGGAAATCAAAGGGAGCAGATCTTCTTTACTCATTGGATCATATTACAAACCCAGACATGATGACGAGGAGAGTGTAAAAGCACTTCAAGACTCTTGATAGGATAAATGCCACCAATAAGATGATGGACATCATCATTTGTGGTGATACCAACCAACCTAATATTGACTGGACAACAAACCAAGTGGACCGCACTCATTGGGCTTCAACGGAAGTAGCGGAACATCTTCTTCAAACCACAGAAGAAAACGGTCTGCAACAGGTGGTGATTAAACCAACTAGGGGGGATAACATCCTTGACGTCGTACTCACAAATAATAAGAACTGCATCAAGACTGACGTCGTACCAGGGATAAGCGACCACCATAATGATATGTGTAGACATCAACCTCGAAGCCAAACGTAAGAAGATACCAAGAAGGAAGATCTACAACAGATCAAAGGCTGATGTGGAGAGCATCTTGGGAGAACTTACAGGCTTTCAAGAAATCTATTTTGAAATGAAAGAGAAGCCCCTTCAAGTTAAATACGACAGACTAGAGAAGGAAATCATTGACGTGATGGACAAGTATGTACCAACCAAACTCACTTCCAATAGATATTCACTTCCATGGTTTGGACGTGAACAATGGAGGCTATGTAGGACTAAACAAAGACGCTATAATAAAGCCAAGAGGACTAACAATCCCAAACATTGGGAGGATTACTACAAAAGCTGCAATGAGCTGAAAAAGAACCTGAGGAATGCAAGGAATACTTACCTCAATGACAACCTTGTGGACACCTTTCAAGATAACCCTAAGAAGTTCTGGACATTCGTCAAGAAGATTAGACAAGAGGAAGTGGGAATTCCAGATTTGAAGGTCAACAACAAAATTGTGAGCGATAGTAAAGAGAAAGCTGAAGCCTTGGGCTTTTTTGCTAGCGTGTTCACCCATGAGATTAAGTCGGATATTCCTGACCTAGGTCAGAGTCCATACCCACCGCTACCTCAGGCTCATATAGACATCAAAGAAGACGGTGTGCTTACGCTGTTGCAGGAATTAGATCCGAATAAAGCACCGGGACTGGACAAAATCCCACCTTGGATGCTGAAACTTGCAGCTCCAGCTCTGGCTCCAATGCTTACAGATATTTATCAAACATCTATTGACCAGGGAATTCCACCAAATCAGTGGAGGGAGGCCAACATTTCACCCATTTACAAAAAGGAGACAAATCTAGAGCAGAAAATTATAGACCGTATCACTGACCAGCGTGATCAGCAAAGTATTGGAGCACATAATTCATTCTGAATTTATGAAGCACTCTGACAGACATGACATCTTAACCAACCGTCAGCATGGTTTCAGAGCCAAACATTCGACTGAATCTCAGTTGATTCTCACCATCGAGGATATAGCTTCTAACATCGAGAAAGGACACATAACTCAAGTTGCCATCCTGGATTTTGCAAAGGCCTTCGACAAGGTGAAGGACTTGGAGTGGAACACTCTTCAAGAAAGAAGGAAGAAAGCGAGACTGGGAATGATGTCCAAAATCAAGAACCGTCTTGTAGGGATCAATCCAGACCAATTCCTGCACAGAAGCAAGGAAACTAGGACCAGATCTTCATCAAGATAAGACCAACATATCAACGTATCACCACAACCAAAGACGTATACAGATACTCCTATTTCCCACGCACCATTCAGGAATGGAACATGTTGACGAAGGACAAGACTGAGGCACCGACCATCGACGCATTTAGACAGCGACTTTGATTTCACCCTCCATCGTCTACATTTGCACATTTATGTTATGCTAGCGCATTTTTTCATTTAGCTCTGTCGACTTTTGTTATGACCCCGCGACTACGTACCACCATAGTTGGCGACTGTACGACATTATGTTGAAACTGCCGACTTAAACCTATCCAGATCCAGATTGCCTTAACACAGGGTTTCAACACTTTATTTCTCTACTTGGCAAACCGATTCAGAATAACACCAACCTTGATGAATCTTTCTTCAATCACAAGATAGCGGACACCCTTCCTATCCAGACTGGACGTTTCAGAGGAGCTTCAAAACCGCCTCAAGAAACTGAACAACCTCAAGGCACCTGGTCCCATTATTAGATTTTGGGGGGATTTAAAATTTGGCGTAAAAACGGCAGCCATCTTGAAAAATTATCATCTCACTTCCACTTTAATGTATCAATTACAAAACATTTTGCAAGATAGTCTGATCATATAATTGTCTCTTGTAGGGGCCAGAAAAGTCATCTTCATAGTAAACCCACTCCCAGAGATCCCATGAAAACAATTAATTGACTGTAGGAAGGTATAGTGGGAAATACAAGCTTTGTGAGCATAGACGGACTGACCATGCATAGGACCTGCTGTGGAATTTTCCACATGGGCCGCTTGGAATTGTGCCACTTTGGGCCGGTCGAGTAAAACGAGGAGGAAAAGAAAAAAAAGATGAATGGGAAAAAAACAAAAAGCTGTTGGTAAAAAAAAATAAATTATGAGCCTATGAAGCAGTTTCAACTGTTTTTTCAGGAGGGCCGTGGTAAAAGTAAATTAAGTGTTGTGCCGGCAGCAACTCCTTGGAGCCAACGAAGCTGAAACTTTTGATATGGGTCGAAGCCTTTATACGATTTTGCTGGACTTTCATCGATATCTAAAGCTATCTAAGAAAGTTACAAGCGTTGGGCCGGTGGCAGCCCCGTATAAGGCCAGGAAAATTGATTGCAGGGTAGAGAGTTGGAGCTGTACCTTCTCTATCTACTGTCTATTCAATTAGCTTAGACCCTCGGTTTTAATTAATATTAGAGAAGGTATTAGTGTCGGGAGAAAATCGTGAAAGAATAGTTGGTATTCATCTAATTACCCAACAAGATTTTGAAGGTGCGTGCTGAAAAGTATTTCTTCATACCCAATTCTATTCAATTTCTGTGATTTTTGGCCATCAATCGGAAAGGAATCGGAAGCAGCCGAATATTCGTAATGAGCATAAACTTTTTCAGGAATGTTCCATTTATACGATAGGTGTGTGTAAAACGTGGCATCGTGCATCGACAGTAGAAAACATTGATCGATGTCATCAACAATGCTTGTAATGTATATACACCTGGCACAAAAAGTATCTCGGCATGTTTTTCGATCAGTATTGTCCCAAAGTCCTACCATTTTGAAAGTTTTCGAAATATACATTTTATTGTCTAGGGCTTGCTCTTTCATTTAATACCTGGCTTGTAAAAAAGCGTGCAGAAATGGCTGAGATAGAACGCCCGAAAGACGCAAACCCCCAAAACCAAAAGTTGCAGTTTTTGGATTTTTCAATGGGCATTGCAGTGTACTGGACACGAACACGCGGACCACCATCAATATTGCAAGTAGGCTTTCTCGCTCATTCAGTCGGAAAACCTCTTTGTGTAAAATCAATTACACACGTATTATTGCATTGTACCACACAGTGACCATTGAAAGATCCAAAAACTGCAACTTTTGGTTTGGGGGGTTTGCGTCTTTCCGGCACTCTATCTCAGCCATTTTTGCACGCTTTTTTACAAGCGAGGTATTAAATGAAAGAGCAAGACATAGGCAACAAAATGTATATTTCGAAAACTTTCAAAATGGTCTGACTTTGGCACAACACTGATCGAAAAACATGCCGAGATACTTTTTGTGCCAGGTGTATATGTAGCGTCTATTTTATTCCCGAGATTTTGAATGTAGTCAATCATTGCCCTGATCAAGTTTAGTATTATTCATGGTGTGTTTAAAGATGTGACATCAATGTTTACAAACTTATCTCCTGGTCTATTGACGTGATCGAGGTGCGAAGGACATCACATACAACTATAGCACTATTCAATGGGCTATTTCTGATTGAGCGCGAATTTTAAAAGCACAAGCCCTACAGGTGCTCACGCATTTTTAGATGAAATTCACCATATGTTAGAAGGATTCAAAGATATCAACAATAAAGAAATAAAAACTGAAAAAAATGTTCAGTAAGAAAACTAGGGGCAAAACATTGATTTTAATTTTGCGTCAAAATGTGCGAAGAAGACACTAATTCGTTTCTGCATTTTCTACGGCACTGATTCACTTAGACTTTTGCTGATTGCTTTAATTGGTGAAGAATGAACTATATTTACCATAATTATTAAGCACAAACATAAATGTCTCATGCCATTTTATATTTTTTTAGTTTTTAGGTTTACTTGTATAATTTACCATAGGTTCCTACAGTAAACCGCTATGACACCAATGGCCTACTATACTTTCCAAAATTGTTTTGATTAATTATTTACTTTGTTTATGTCATTAGGTGTATGCATTATGAAAATCAGAATCACAGTAACTCTATTCAGATTTTTAATTTTTGTCATGGCCACTTCCGTAAGTGCATAAGGGGGGAGGGCTCCTACCTAGGGACCCATGCTAATTAACGCAAAAACGACGCGATGGATTTAATTTTTTGCACCAATGCAAGCGCAACTAAAAGTTAGACAAATACAAAAAATATAAACCAAATATATAGACCAGTTAACAGCAATATTTGTAAACATGTGGGCTGGGTATCTTGAAATAGGTCGGCCTGACTGTTACACACTGGGCAATTGTATTGTTAGAGTTTTAATTCTATGGGCCATACACGATTCTCAGGAATTGATTCGCAGGCAACAAAGAAGTGATGTAGGATGTTACTGGTCTAAATAGCAGCGTTAAAAAACGCCTTCCGAAAAACTAAAAATGGGCCCCTAGGATCCCCCCTTATTCAGTTAAAGTGTTAAACAGAGTTCATTGAACAGTTAGAGGTTACTATGTTTGAATAATAACCAATATAGACAAATATGGCACATAGGTTTTATGCAATTAGCATGTCCTGCCATACTTCCTTTTTCCTACCTTGTTGATATGTTTATTGGGGAGGGTTTGTACATCATCGGGACAGGCACGCTGCAGTAAGAAAACCTTCTGTAGCAATTTTTATTCATCTAGGTTATACTGTAGATTGAGTGGACTAAATGTGGGATCGAAACTCTCTCGCAGCGTAGGTCTAAAACACAGTGTTACATTTGTCAAATCTCTGCCTGATACCTCCGGTTGCTCTGTAATTTGCAGAATGCAGAATGCCGAAAATGCAGAGTATCAAGTTTGCGAGCAGGTCCTAACATGATTTATAACTCTTTTATATATTGGCATTACGTTAGTACCCAGCCGAGCCCAAGTCTTGAGTATAAAATATAACTTCCCTGTTCACGCTAAGTTTGAAGGTCTCCTGTGGAGGTATAGAAGGTTAATGGACTTGGCCATTGAACCCCATTTAATGCAGTTCCAAACTAGCAAAGTCGTAAATCTGCCACCGAATTGTAATGCTTGCCCATTGATAAGGTTGGTGGACTGGAGATATAAGTTTATTCACATTATGGTATTAAACTAGAATTTGATAAAGATTCCACCACTTGGAGTGAACTGTATGCAAATGTTATTGTAATCATCTAAGTGTAATGTGAGAGATACACCAAAAGAACATTTTAATGCATTTTCTTTAGGATAAACACAAATTAAGGGGTCACAGAATTCCTCTAGACTAGGGCTATGCATGCTTTGTAGTCGATTGTGGATTTACGACTTGTTGACAACTACTCACTCCCCTGGTCTCTACATGTAAACAGAATTAATAAGCTAGAGCTTATTTCTCAGTTGGGACCTTAGAGTGAACAGGGCTAGTTTTTTGTATGGGCGTGTTGAAGGTGAGTGAGAGTGGGTGTGTCTTCAGTCATACCTTTGTCTTGGTGTGGCTTATCCACTCCAGGCATGGCACACGTTAAAGCTGTACAGTCACAACTACCTCTTTAAAATCTTTAACTCAGGTCGTTGGAGGGTTACCCAATCATCATGTTCTAATAGTTGCCACTTAATCTCAATTACTCTCAAAAGCTGGACTGATGGAGCTGTGATGGAGCTGGATAGAGGCTTGGTAGATGCTTCAAAATTAAATTTTCACCCACAATTGCAAGTTGTGATGTGTTGTGTGGTGTATGTGTGGTCTGCAAATTACAGAGGACCGAACAAAAGCACACCATAAACCCCCCCAATTACATCCCCCGGGTTACATCTTGATAAAAAACTTCCTTCCTCTCGGCCTAAGAAAATTGAGCATTGTTATCATGGCCTCCCAAGTTGGTAAAAGTAGACCGTAATCCCTAAGATGGTCCATTTTCTTTTAAACCTTTCGAAATCTCATCACCAAAAAGACCTGTCTTGTCAGAGGTTCTTTAAAATTTTGGTAATTTTTTTTTTTTAACCTTTTCATCAACAAAATCAGGAAAATGTGAACCTTTAGTGGAAATGATTTTTGGTTAATTCAGTATCCTGTAGTGGGGGCCTAGTTGGCTATTTCACGAGTGCGTGCTGTTTAAGTCTGACATTGTTGGTGCTGTGGGAGATTGTTGCATGGTGGGTTGGGGTGTATGTGTGTCTGTCTGAGCGCATGTGTGTGTAGTGATGGACGTGTGGTTGTGTGTGGGTATGTGTAGTGTTCGTTTTTAGTGTGAGAGTTTGGTGTCATAGCTGCGTGAGATATGATGTGCAGATAAGAAAACAACAATACAGCCTTTCAGACCTTGAAAAAACTTAAAAAGTCATCCAATTTATAGCCCATATATGCTCCCTCTGTCCAAAAAATGTTTACAGAATTTCTACAACCAATGAATAAAAAAGGCAGTACCTTACACTGCACCACTGACTGTCTTCTATCCACACATTTGTCAACCCTCAAAACTCTAACAATTTCAATATACAGACTCACATCTGATAATAACAAAATCCTTTCATTGATATCCTCGGGTCTCCCTCACATTGAACACTTTGTGCGTACTCTGGGTTGCTTAACATGAGGAAATTGAACCACCTGTCAGCTACTCCTAATTATATACTATACATGGCATTGATACTTGAGATTGTGATCAGGCTTCAAATAAACTGGGACAAGTACTGAATGCATGTAACTCAAAATAGTGTGACAACTCAAACTTAAAACTATGCATTTTCTGCATTCTGCATCTGCAAATTACAGAGACCGCTTTATACATCCACGAGGCAATCATGTCCATGGCACGGTTCCTCTGTTAATTTGCGAATGCAGAAAAAATGGCAGAGTAAAAAATGTAGTAGTTGTTAACATAGATAGAGTTGTGATTCAGTGTCTGCATTGCCATGCTGGGCTGGCTACATTTACATAGACCAATGATTTGGATGTACTTATTATAGTCGAGGGAATGAAGAAATTTTCTTGGCTTTGATACAAACCAAATTACACAACATGTTTTGTCCCTGTGTTAAGATTGCAATAGGGTGGTGCAGGGGGTGTCGTTGTGTTTTTTCTGTGTTCTAACTGAATAACTTTGTCAAAGACTCAGTTTTACTTAGTCATGGTGGTGGGGCAAAATGGGGCCCAATCTTTCCAGGACGGATTATAAAGTCTGTAACACAGATTAAACAACTGCAAACTTGAAAGCAATTTTATTCACTACAAAATTTTGAAACTCCATCTGTCTTAGCTTGCGTAGAATTTGTACGGGTATCATGATTATGATGAATGGAACATTGACTGGTACAAGTGAGGATGACTGGTAATCTGCTTTCTACAGAACAGAAAAGACACTGAGGGTTGGTCTTGTTTTCACAATTCCCTAATAGTTCACCGTAACCTCATAACCTTGACCACTAGACGATTTAAGTCAATGGAAAGAGTCAGTGCAGGAGTTCAATGGTGGGGAGTACTCAGAAAAGTAACTATAAATGTAATCAAAACACATGAAAAAAATTAAAAGTACTAATGTTGGTTTTTAAAAACTGTTCTTTGTTTTTAATAACAAACACAAATTAACGATATCTGATTTTTAGAAATATTCCTGGGCAATAGGCTAGGGTTAATGCCAGTAAAAGTATAACTCACTATCATGAAAATTTCGTACACTTGGTACTCTGCATTTTCTGCACTTTTTATTCTGCAAATTACAGAGACCGGTCATGGCAGGACTTAATGCAATTCACAACTTTTGCAGAACAACTAGCTTCAGAAAGAGCCCAATTCCATATTTTATTGATTTGATGAATACAAATTATTTGTTTTTATATTTACGTGTATGAGAGGGGAGTGTCTGAGTGTATGTTTTTTTAAAGTGTTTGTTAATAAAGTGTGGGGTGAATGTTAGGCTTTTGTTGATTTTTTTTTTATTATGAGGGTAGCTATTTATAATTTTTAAGGTGCATAATAGTGGTGTTATAGTGAGTAAGAGCCTCCGAGTTTTAATGGTTTATTATTTTTTTTAATTATCAAATTGCAATCATATTAATCTTTGTAATTTTGTTGTAATTTTTATGTAATTTTTATGTATTTTTCTTAATCAACATTTTATATGTTTAATAATGTAATATTTCACGCAATTTGGCCCTAGGGCTACGTACGGGATGAAATAAATGTACCTGAAATCTGAATATAGCCACCTTTACACATCTTTTAAACTTTTATGTTACCATATATCTGTAATATGTTTAGTTACATCATGGGACCCATGTCACTGACGAAATTGCGTAAGGTAAGGCAAAGATTTCAAAAATCGAGCAAAGTCACCTGAAGTTGCCGAATGGCAGATCTCGCAACTTTAGAAAACCTTGAGCAATTTAAGGATATTTTTTACGGATTCGGTAATTTTCAGCCTACTATTGCTTTATGCATCTTCCTCAGTGAAAAAAAACCCCAAACATACCAATTGCTCCCTTGAGACTTGCGCAATATTCAAACAAATCACTAATTTAACATTGCTTGATAACTCGAAGTATTCCCATTTAATTATGTACATCACTATGTCATCGTCCCCAAGCCCTCCTACCCGCCATACAGCGTTGTTAATAAAATTGTAATTATAATCTGAGCTATAGGTCTTTGACAATTAGAAAGTCTAATCTGATAATATTGATTTGTTAGCATGCTCCCATTTCAAGATGGGGGTCATATTGCCATCGTCAAAGATTAAAAAAACCTCTTAATCGCCATACCTAATGTATAATTTGGTTATATCATCAATAAATGTGTCATACAATACAAACGTCATCTGGTATAGTGCCTTATCAATTAAGGTAAAAGCGTTTACAAATAAAAAGGAATCTCTGTTTGGCCTAAACACGATAATAAGATATATTTAAGAGTAATTAACCTTGAGGTAAAACGCATATCATCTAATCTATAGTGTAAGAAACAGTAGCACAATCTAATAACAAAACAATTACATGACACAATATATGCCAATTTAAGGACATGCTCAACTCTTTGGAAATAGGTGAAGTTTCATTGCTTTCGTAAAAGTAACGATGGACCTGGAGTGGCGAACAGAGATGGGCAAAGAGTTCCATAGGCTAGGGGCTGCATTGCCAAAAACCCTATCACCCACTGACCTCTTTTGTACGAGGAACAGTGAGGAGCATCTTGTTATATTCAGACCGCAATCGTCTCTTTTATAATTAGGAACATGCAAGACCCATTACCTCTGCAAAAATCCATCGCGGGAATGTTGCCATATAAGCCTACAAAGGTCATTATTTGTATGTTATAGCGCCCTCTATATGCCCATTCTCCATAGCGAGATGTGTTAAACTAGATTTTTACGAAGAATCATATTTGCCCGCAATGAAATTTCATAAAATTTACACAGGATGAGGTTAGTGGAATAAATAATCTATATTAGTTGTCAAAAGTTGATATTTTTCCATCGAAGATGGTAAAAGTCGGAGTGGATAAAAGCCACAACATTGCAAGTTACCCTAGCATATTTGCAGCAAGCAAATGATTGGCAGAATATCACAGTCTTGCGCAGAGTTGGGTGGTTATCTCATGTAGCAGTACAAAGTCCTCTGGTTGCCATTATTTTAAGAATTAAGGACATGGTATATGCCTACTAGGAAATTCATTTACATTTCCTAAGCAGCTAGAAACAAAACTTTTGATTGGATGACAACCCACCCATCACAGTGGATAACTGCTCAGTTCATTGACATGTAATAGATGATCTGATCCATGGTCTTGAGAATACTATTATGTGTACAATGCCCAGATAACACAAGCGTTGTTTTAAAACCTGTTTCCTGTAAGTTTGAATTTTGCAATCTCGGTGCAATGGGCTGTGGTTAAAATATTTAGGATCTATTTGATTGATAAACTACCCACAATGTTCCACATTGCTGAACACAAGGAAATCCTTGTGTCAACTGTAGTTGACTGGAATACTTATTCAATTACTCTTTTACCAAGAAATAACCCAGCTCAGACTGTACTTCGTGAATAAAAAAAAATGTGCAATGGTTAAAGATGAACTTGACCTTGATAACGTCACTGAATCATAGATTTGTTGTTGTTTAATAAGAAAATCGATATTACTTCCATGTGAAGAACTGAAGAAAAAATGTTAAAAAATAAGCCAGATATGAACAAATTTTGGTAAGCACACCTTTTTCGCCATTCCAATTGGATTTAAACAGTTAAGCAAGATACGTCATGTAGATATACGGGGCAAGCATTATGAAAGTATGATGACCCAGACCAATGCTATTTTGTTCATGTCTATGAATGCATTGTCTTTCCTTGATCTTCAAAAAGAATTAATGTCACAATATCGAGGAAATCTCTTCTGTTCAATTACAGCCAAGGTTCACAACAAGACCTCTAAACAGAATTAGAGTTCATGTGACCCCATATTAAGAAGAAAAACCAGGATGGATTTCGTTCTGGAAGAAGTTGTGCCCAGCAGATCCATATCCTCCGAAGAATATGGAAGGTTTCCAAACTACACGCTTCCTCTTACAGCACCTTTAAAGACTTTAAGAAGGCCTTTGATCCATCATAGAAGTTATGTTTGGATGTGATGCGGCATTATGGAGTAAAAACCCCGGAAGCAGTAGTGAATGCCGCAAGTGCGCTATACAACAACTTAAAAGTGCAGTAATGGTCCACGGAAACATTCAGATCCTTCGAGTCACCACCGGAGTTCTTCGGGTGATGTTTTGCCCCTTACCATTCAATTTTACATATTAGTAGACTTTATACTGAAGAAGGCCCACATCAGACTGTGATCTGGAATTGTAACACACCAACGCGCTCCAGACGATACCCACCAAAGTATGAATGACTCCTTGGATTTGCTGATGAATTGCCTGTGGAATCCACTATTCGAGGGCACAGACACAGCTGACCAACACTGCAGTGGCAGCAGAAAATCTTGGTCTCATAATCAATGTATCCACGACAGAGTACATGACTGCAAATTGTCCTCATCCAACACTTCGTCTATGGTGATCCATCAACCATGTGACAGATTTCAATTATTGGCTCAAAATGGCATAGTGCAAGCGACCTAAAAAGACGCAATGCATTAGCATGGAGTGCCCTTCTGGCAGAAGAACGTCTGTGGAAAAGATCCCAATTACATCTCTGACAAAAGTCAGTTATTCAACAAACCTGTGTGACCATCCTACTATATGGCTGTGAATCCTGGGTGCGATTTTTTATCCAAGCATGGAAAGCAAAAATCAACGCATTTGCTACCTCATGCTATAGGATTATGCTGGACATTAAACGGAAAGACCGTCTCAAACACCATCTTATATTTAATGACCAACACTGAGCCTCTTATCCACTTGTAAGACATCGCAGCTGAGATTCCTTGGACCACTCTTCGTCTGACAGAGGAAGAGCCTCCTAGAAGATACGCTCTCTACATTCCACTAATGGCAAACGGAGACCTGGACGTCCACGCACCTTTTATTTAGCACTACATCCAACGGGTGCTAGGGTATGATAAAGGCATGATACAGGCTGGGCGATAGCCCACACTTGCCAAAGATAGATGTGCATGGAGAAATCTTGTAATCGCTGTCCGCAGCCGAAGGATGATGATGATGATGAATGTTCACACAAAATCTCACGCATTAATCCGCATGTGTAAATGAAAAAGGGTTTCAACACTACTACTGTAATCCAGGCATAGATGCAAGTTATGCCATTTAAGGACTAAACTCTTTGCAAGATCCTAAACAATGGGAAGATCTTGTTTTCTTGCTCTGCAACAAGCGAATTGGTGTTTGGATTCGTCATATCAGTTGGCACATTGGTATAAATAAATTCATTGATTCAACCGTAGTGAAATAAGCAAGAAAAATGTAGCATGAAGTTGACAAAGGCATCATGATATTGATAGATGTATATTCTCACAAACACAAGTTTAATGTGTGTAAATCCCATAGGAATGGCGAAAAAATGGGTGTGCTTACAAATTTGGTCATATCTGGCTTATTATTTAATCGATTTCTTTTATTTTTTCAACATTTGGAAGTATATTAGATGTGTTTGATAAAAACAACAACAAATCTATGATATAGTGATTGCATTAAGGTCAAGATCATCTTTAATCCTTGCACAATTTTTTTTTTGATTCACGTAGTATAAATTAAACAAAATGAAATACTAACACTTTCAGGAGATATTTGTGAATGAGTGATGAACAGGGACAGGTTAAATTATTTCTTGGAAATTGGGATACATTGGCCAAAGTGCAGTGTGAAAGTGCCGGGGGAAGCACTCACCTATGAAATAGATAAGGGTATAAAGCCGGTGTTTCCAAACCCAGGGGCATTCAGTGACAGGGACTGCAAAAATAGTGTCTTTGGGTGTATTTCAAAATTAAAGGTTGATGCATGAGTATGGTTGATGCCTGACATATATACTGTGGTTATATTTATCTCCCTAATATGGGAGGGTTTCCTTTGATCTCAAGTATTACATATTAAGTACTATTACATCTTCACTAAGCGATGGTTGTCTTTTTAAAAGACTATTCTTGTTTGTTTTATTCTGGTTTTGTCATAATAAATGAGACTTTCAAACAGCTGTGCAGGAATATACAAAGAGGGGAGTTTCCGTAACCTGACCTATCTGACGGAATAAAGCACAGGTTTATTCCGTTAAGGTTTCCGAATTCAAAAGCGTGTAAGAAAAAGTGCCAGATGGGTCGAGTTACGGAAACTCCCTACAAAGAGAGGTATTCGGGCAAGGATGATGGCAATTGTCCAGAAAGTAGGTAAGAAGCATAAGCTTAAAGACAACACGCTCACTGATCAGTATCCAATGGAGCTCTTTGACGAGTGGAGTAGTTGGTGTCGTCCTTCTTTATTAGAGTATGGGATTGGCATATATGCCTTTGACCCTTAAAATCCATATATGGTATTTTTGTTTGTTAACATGCTCCAATTCAAGGTGGTAACCAATATGCACGACCCCTTTCTTCTTGGCGTATCCACAAGTCATTGATAATGGCTTGTGGTGGTGTCAGGATTTATTCAACTGAGTAAGCTGATCCGGGGCCGCGTGCATCCATGATACGAACGCTCCCAACATGCCCCACTTTTGAAGCTGGGGCGGACTGGGAACAGCCAGGGGTTTTCGCCCTACTCTTATTCGACACTGGCTGCTATGTACATGTACATTTGTGACTCTCTGTACACGGAACCGACGGCTTAACGTCCATTCCGAAGGACGGGATGCTTTCATGATTCATTTGCCCAATTCCAAGTGAACCATCACGGAGGAGAGCGGTATTCTGCATTTAATCAATAGCTGGTATACGGATCAAATCCAGAGTTTTTCGGAACTAGAGTAGATGCCATGTGTTGCGTCTGGCCAGATGAAGGGGGCTACCTGTACATTTATATATGGTTGTGGCGCATCGGGGGGGGGGGGGGGGGGGGGGAGCATGCTGGGTATAGACATGTGCAAATCATATTATGCATGGATATCTCATCAATAATGAAAATTCTAAATAACTTCCAAGGGCCCTTGGGTTGTTTGTTGAAGGCATGCTGAAGGGATTTCAATGTACTGGTACGTGTCTTGAACTGTTTTGATGTTGCACATAATTTTGTGTTATGTTCCTGTGCTTGGAGAATGATTGTTGTTGATGAAGGATTCTGGTGGTGAGAGGATGCATTACCCATACGGGGAATGCATCTTCTCACTTACTGATTTTAATGTTGGAAGTGAATGTTGGGATTAAGCATCACACAAAAACGGATTCCTGATGGTCGATCATGTTCAATTTTATAATGATTTTCACTATGTGATGATGTTCACTGTCACATGATGATGACGACTAGACTGTGCATTGTATATTTAAGCTTACTTATCGGATTTTCGTGAACATCAGAATTCTGCACATGCGTATTTACTGTACGGTGTAAATTTATGACCCGAAATTTTCCGATATTTGGGTATACTTTGGCGTTACAAATCAACATTTTCTCATGTGCAGACACTGCTAAATTTGGTACGAGATGAACACATACATGAACATTGACAATGTCACGAGTTTTAAAACACATTCCGTTTCACTCAATAATCTTTCGCATTCTCAAGTCCACGCTTTCTAAATTGCGTAGCGAATAAACAACGGACGAGGACGAGGTCGTATGTGGGTCATGAAAACACCCATGACCGACCAACATTAAAGCACCCAAATTGGTTCGTGGTTTGCATTCCGTATTGCTGTAATTTTTTTTGATATTTTGGGTGAGTTGCTATGTTGAATGGGGCTTGCAAGGCCGTCACCGCCTAGAAAGAACATACGACAAAACACATGATCTCACATGTGATGTGCTCTATGACGTTCTTCGTGACGTCACGGGTCTATTAAATAAAATCATAAAATTCACTTTTTGGCTCAGATGTATGCTGTTTCGTATATTTTTCAGCGTTTCCAACCCTGTTGAAACCATTCTAAGGCGTTCCATGCGATACAATGTCAAAATGTTGGCTACATCATAGATATCTGGGGCATTTAGGTCATTATCTGGGCTACGAAAGTAATTGAGAGAGTTCAGTCAAAGCCCTAGTCGTGTGCTGCGCCACCTGCGGTGGCTCCGGGAACATTGCGTCCAGAATCGAGTACCCGAATAAATCCCAGCAATTCGAACCCGGGATTTTTTGTTAAATTTGCGCCACAGGCAAGCACCCTAACCACTAGACCACGCTCTCCCACTCTCACCCCTGTCAGAGACCTTTAAAACCTAGAAATTGCCATATATCTGTAATATATATAACTAGGCGGTCCCCGGGTTTCGCGATCACCTAGGTTGCGCGATCACCTGGCATGAATGCCCCTCAGGTTTAGCGGTACCTTTGACCTGGAATGACCTCTGATGACCTTGTCGTGACCTTTAAAATTTTTGGCATCATCAATCGCCCCCGCCCACCAAGTTTCGTCTGGAAACACCAACGTTTACCCAATTTGATCTTATTTGACCTTGAATGACCCCTAATGACCTTGTCGTGACCTTCAAAATTTTCGGCATCAACAATCGACCCCATCCTCCAAGTTTCATGTCCATACACTAACGTTTACCCTTTGACCTTAAATGACCCATGATGACCTTGTCGTGACCTTTAACATTTTCGGCATCAACAATCAACCCCGCCCACCAAGTTTCGTCTGGATACACCAAAGCTTACCCCTTTTGACCTCCTTTGACCTTGAATGACCCCTAATGACCTTGTCATGACCTTCAAAATTGTTGGCGTCAAAAATCGACCCCACCCTCCAAGTTTCATGTCCACACACCAACGTTTACTCTATTTGACCCTGATGACCTTTGATCAACTAACCAATACAACCTCGGTCTTCGGGCGGTCAAGGGGCACCCACCCACCAAGTTTCAGGAACGTGCGACCCTCGGTCTCCGAGAAACCAACGTTTAACCTCATTTGACCTTGAATGACCCCTAATGACCTTGTCGTGACCTTCAAAATTTTCGGCATCAGAAATCGACCCCACCCTCCAAGTTTCATGTCCATACACCAACGTTTACCCCATTTGACCTCATTTGACCTTGAATGACCCCTGATGACCTTTGATCCACTAACCAATACTACCTCGATATTGGGACGGTCAAGGGGCACCCACCCATCAAGTTTCAGGAACGTGCGACTCTCGGTCTCCGAGAAAATAGACGCGGTCCATTTGACCTTTTTTTGACCTCGAATGACCCTCGATGACCTTTGATCCACTAACCAATACAAACTCGGTCTTCGGAAGGTCAAGGGGCATCCACCCACCAAGTTTCAGGAACGTGCGACCCTCGGTCTTTAAGAAAATAGACGCGGTCAGACAGACAGACAGACAGACAAACAGACACACTGACAGACCACCAGTATTATCATATAGATAAATATATATTTGGTTATATCATCCAAAAATCATTAAAGAAAAGAATGAATATGAGATAATATGGCCTTGGCTATTAGAAAGCCATATGTGGCAGCTTTGTTTTCCTAAAATACAATTCACGATAGCGGTCAATATGGCCACCTTCAAACAATTAAAAACTATAAATTGTCAGTTATTTATTTAGTTTTATGCTAACATTTCAAAATGACCACCTTCCGAACCTTTAAAACTTGCCATACGGTATACCTATCACCCAAGAACTACTAAACAAGTGTAAATTAAAGTATGGTGACATATGTGTCTTTGACCATCATTTATTTTTATTTAGTTAACATACTAAAAATCAAAATTGGTGGCCATTTTGCAAGATCTTTGAACTTACAACTTATCGTATAATATCATTTGTAATATATTGTATATCCACAAATTAGTATAAAATTGTTTATTAAAAGTATGAGATAAATTGCTTTGAACGTTAAAAGCTTATTTATGATTTTTTAAAAAAAATAGACCTTTTTAAAATTCAAAATAAAGGTCAATATGGCCAAGATTTTTCAATTGCCATAGCAGTAATATCTGTAATAGATTTTTGACATAAACTAAAAATTATGATGATATTAAATACAAATAAGAAACTGTTAGAAAGTCATCTGATTTTTCGCTTTTTTAACCTTGCATAAACTTAAATATGGCGGCAAATATGGGAATCATGAAAGATTCCCATATTCGGCACTTAAAAGTGCCATATGTATTGACCCCATCTTGTAATTGTTAGGGACATATTTCATACTTTTATTCGTTAATTTCTGGTACATGCTAACTAATCTATTACAGAAATGTGTGACATTTGATATATTTTTGAGATCATTGAAGGTGGCCATTGTGGCTGCCATCTTGAATTTTAAGCATGTTTACAGAGCAAAAACATCAAATATGACCTTCTGAAATTTATCCTTTTATCAAAACTTATGGATGTTATAACTAAATATAGAGAGATAATTTCTAGCTTCTGTGGTAATTTCTAACTTTTTTTAAGATCCTTGAAAGCAGCCATACCGGCCGCCACCTTGAATTGCGAGCCTGTTAACGAAGTGTCAATGTCAGAAAATGTCAGATACAAGGTTTATTGCATGGTTAAAGATATAACAGACTTAAACTTGTAACCTTATCATTTTTGCAGGGGGATGTTGGTAGTTCATTACTATGTGTTTCGCATACCTTTTTTAGGTGAAACGGTTTTACTTGGCAGCCATTGGCAGCTAGAATTCAAGATGGCTGCCATGTCCAATTGACCCGTTGTTGTTAACAATGTTATTGGATTCCTGGACCCTGAAACATGAGTAAAGCCTGGCGATATAGCCACTAGAATCATGAATTTAGTAGTATTAGAGACCAGAATGTGGAAAATACGGCTTCCCCTTGGCGACCAATTTTTAAATTCAAGATGGCTTCCACAAACAAGTGGTCCATTGTTATTAATGTTCTTAATGGATTCCAGGACCAACGTAAGTGCCACTTACGTTGGTCTTGCACTGAAAAGGGGCAAAATGTTTAATGCAAAACCAACGAAAGTGCAGCACTTACGTTGGTCTTGCACTGAAAACTGGCAAAATGTTTAATGCAAGACCAACGTTAGTTGCATCTACGTTGGTCTTGCACTGAAGCAAGAAAAACAATGATGCAAAATAAACGTAATGGGCACTTACGTTTGTCTTACGGGGAAAAGTGCTTTGCACATACGTTATATTCTTTTTCCAATTAAAACTTTTAATCACCTACGTATCCTCACACATAGTTTAAAATTATGCGAGAATACCTCCTATTTCAAATTCACCAAAAACTCAATTTCGACAAAAATGTCACTTACGTTGGTCTTGCATTCAGCCGACGAGATGGCCTAAGTTGAGTATGCGCGCTTCCCAAACTAGTGCTGGTCGTAACCACTGACCTCTAACATGGATAGCGGGCTGCCACACAGTTGAATGGTCGCCGAGTGAAACAACAGGAAGTTGGTTTTTGACCTATACAATATGGCGCAAACAAGGCATACACCTGCTGGTGCACATATTCCACACAGATGTTTTATTTTTGGACAAGGTGTATGCATTGTTTCCGCCATATTGTATAGGTCAAAAACCAACTTCCTGATGTTTCATTCGGCGACTCGGACCCACTATCGATGTGTAGAGGTCAGTGGTCGTAACTGTTTTGCACCACAATGGGAGGACTAACTGGCAGTAAATTACTAGACCCACTAACAATGCCAGATAAAGCTACATTGGACATACCTTGCTGCCTACTTGGCTCACTGGATATGGGTTATGCTGAGGAGGAGCTTGCGAGCTTGGCTGGCTTTGCCCACGAGATGCACTCAATCGAGAACCAGCTTGAGACTCCTGCACAGGTTTCTGAGATAAACTAACATTATAATTAACAAAATATTGGTATGAAAGCCACATTTTAACCAATATATAAAACGTTACAAATATACAAAACGTTGTCAAAAATAATAATATACAAAAACAACGTTGTCATTTTATTATTGGAAAACCTTACATATTTGTGTCAATGCATTATTTGCGTCCAATCTCTTGAAGTATATTGTTTTTGTTCTTACTAATACGATTTCTTTATGATAATATAATTTTTTCTCTTTTCATAGGTGAAATAAAGAGGAACGTGGCAATCAAGAAGAACTAAGGAATCACAATGGCTTCAAGCATGATAAGAAAAATGAAAATGTGCCTTCTCGCCCAGGGCCGTACGCAGGATTTATTTTGGGGGGGTGCGGGGACTTCGAAAAAGTGGACCTTTTTTCGAAAAAGTGGACCTTTTTTGGTAATAGTGGACCTAACCCCCCTAAAATGGTTCTTTTTTTGGACTTTTTGAACATTTTATCACCAAAAAGTGGACTTTTGTGTCAAAATTTCGCTTAATTTTGGACCTTCTTATCCAAAAATTCAGCAAAAAGTGGACCTTTTTCCCCTTTTGTGGAATTTGGGGGGGTGCGACCGCACCCCCCGCACCCCCCTTGCGTACGGGCCTGTTCTCGCCTTAGTAATTACGGTACCATCCTTCTTTTTCTTCTTTTATATACGGGTACCAGATGCAGCGAATAAGTCTGTTCTTCCAGATGCAGCGAATAAGTCTCTTCTTCCAGATGCAGCGAATGAGTCTGTTCTTCCAGATGCAGCGAATGAGTCTATTATTGCAGATACAGCGAATGAGTCTGTCCTTGCAGATGCAGCGAATGAGTCAATTCTTCCAGGATACGTCCATTATGTCTGGTCAAGGACTGATGAATCCTTGGAATTTGAATTGCATAATTTACTGAGTGTACTAAGTGTCCAAAAATATCTACATCCAAAGATGGTAATGTTTCACATTTTGGCTGACGAAATGTTTCTGGAAGGGGAATACTGGGATAAAGTAGAGCAGATGCCAAATATAAAGGTTATACTGAGGGCATATTCAGGACCTGAAGTCATAAACACTACTGTGAAAAGGAATGCAACAACCGACCAGATGATATTTGGTAAAACTGTCACCGATCTATACCACCAAACGATCTTATGTCGCCTGAAGGCTCTGGCTTTATATGGTGGCATATACCTCGACAATGATGTTCTCGTTCAAGACTCCATGGAAACGATAGCCCATTATGATTTTACAATTGGCAAAGACATGGGTCGCATCAATCCTTCGATAATATTATCCAAGAAAAATCAATTGTTTGTTCAGAAGTGGCTGGAAACATTCCACGAGTATGATGTACAATTATATAATGCGGATGAAGCATTGATGTCGCTCGTTTCTCTGTATCGCGATTTAGTGTTTGTAGAGGAGAAAAAATTTAGTAGAAAAGATCTTAGCAGATCCGGTTGCAGAAGCAATATATTCTATGGGTATTGTAGTCATAAGGAGAACTTTGCTTTGAAACTTTATTACCCTCTTTATAGGCAAAAATTGCATCTCGCAGATGTTAACATAATGCAAAATACATTTGGGGAAATGGCGCGACGGTTGTTATATAATTCACCGACTATTGAACCCCGGGATTACAGTGTTAATGGTTCTGAAAATTATCCTGTTCCAAATATAGTCCATTACGTGTGGTATTCGTCCCATGAATTTAAGTTCCTTCACTACCTAAGCACTTTAAGTGCACTTCGATATCAAAAACCGGAGAAGATTATGTTTCATACAGACGCTGAACCTAAAGGTGAATATTGGGATATTTTTAAACTAGAAGCTGGTGATGTACTGCATGTTATTCATCGCGATCAGCCTCGTCATATATTTGGTATCCCTATTAAAGTATTGGAGCACAAAGCTGATGTAACCAGAATGGAGGTTCTTCTTGAACACGGAGGGATTTATCTCGATACTGATGCCGTTATCGTTCGTAACCTGGACCCGTTACGCAAGTACAACTTTAGCATGGGAATAGCAAGCGCGTGGGGTAACGTTTTGGCGAATGGCGTTATGCTGTCAGCTCCACAGTCACGATTTCTGAAGATCTATTATAATTCGTACAAAAAAATTGACGATAAGCAATGGGGCTGGAATTCAGTTCAGATGCCATATCGTCTATCATGTGATCATACCGATTTAATTAACATTGAACCAATATCACTTCTGCTCCCACAGTGGACTGATTGGTGGAACTTACACCGAATGTGGAAGGACGGGGCCCTCGTAGACTGGTCTCACAGTCACGTTATCCACGTGTACAATCGTGTTCATACATTTGAATGCAATCCACAGCAAATCAAAATGATGAACACAACTTTTGGAGAAATAGCAAGACATGTTTATTACGGCAAACTAGAAATGATACTGGATGACGAACATGAACAGGTTAGGTCTAACTCTATGATTTCCTTTATTGACCAAAATCAAATGTCTGTAATATTCCTGCGTCATATTAGGCGTGTTCACCCGTATCCATCACTTTGGGATCACCCTGTATCTTACCATACCCCGGTGGGTGTTTGATTTTGCATGAAAATGGGTGTAAAATATCCATTGACAAATACATTAAGTCATTTGGCACATGAAAAGGCAGTTTTCGTGAGAAAGGAAACGAGCAAAATAAAAGGAACGGGAAAGGGTAGGCCTTCTTACACAACAAAAATTAGGCGAATGTTTTTAATACCAAATATGATAGTAAATCATATGGCAGTTTATTTCACAATCTGGAGTAAATAATTATTTAAATATATTTATAAAGGAAAACCTTTCTTGTGCAAGGTATTGCAGCAAAATATTCAGTTTTTGGCGTCTCCCGAAAATTTTACATATGAGGTTTTGTCATGTTACCGTTTTTACTACATGTGAGGTTTTGCTCTTAGGTCAAATGCACACATGAGGTTTTTCCGCCCAGTGATGTTATATACAAAGTACGACCTTCTTGGTTTTGAAATAACTTTCTTTGTAGCTCCATTGTTTTATTAAGTGTTAAAGGTCCCAGGAAATGAGATGATGAACCTACTACAAATCTTTACGGGACATTCCATTCCAATAAACAGAGCCAGAAAAAGAATACACTACCAGTGACATCATTAGTGAAACTATTGATTTTCAGTCAGTGTCATGAATAGATTCACACCAGTCACCTGGAATTTTCTATTACTCTCTGAAAAGTCAATAGTTTCACTAATGATGTCATCACCAACCCAAATATTGAATGCTTTCTAGTCCTCCTTGTAGACTTGACACAAACCACATCAATTCTATTTGCATTCCTGGGACCTTTAAGCATGACTCATGTACCAATAAATGAATTTCAGTTACTCCTAAAGACAAAAACATCATCATCATCTGTCACACATTTAGCTTATCTCCTTATCAGATCACTAAGGTAACATAATTCAACATGAGTTTTTCCTTCTCATTTATGATCAAACAATTTATTTTTTAACGTTCGTATAAATCACACAAGCAAACATAACGAACGCCTTGTGTAAACTGTTTCCTAAATACTTTAAAGATTTTAGTAAACATCTATCAAAAGATTTGGAGAAGTTTACAAACACAATTGAAGCTCATCTCTTGGAAATTCCCAACTCCTCCACGATCCATCTGAGGGCAAGTATCTGAGGTAGCATCGAACGTCCCTTGCGAAAACATTGTCACTCTGAACCGGTGTAAAGAAATTGAGTGTTTCCCATGAGAGTGTGTCCTAGCTATTATGTCAACATCTACGGAATAATCCGCGACCTTATAGAAGAGGCCATTTGAGTACAATGTTGAAACAAAATATATTATTGATGCGTACAGCACTCAATGGAGAACACAATGTATCCGCTGGCCTTCAGAGTGTCGTTCGCCAAGAAATACGCGCACGTCTCCAGGCAGGACATCGACATCATCCTCTATTCCAGGAAGTCGCTTCTATTCGAAGGAGGCAACCCTTGGAAGAAAAAGAGAGATAATGACTTGTGTCACCAAAAGAGAAATAATGACTTGTGTCGAAAACAAAAGAAATAATGGCTCGTGTCACGACCTGTTCGACGTCACCATGGGCAGCTACGACGGCGCAGAAGTTTGTGACCTCATCGACTTGTACATCCTCAACATACTTTCCACGAAGTTCGACAAGGGGAAAATAGGACTCTACAGAGACGACGGCCTAGCAGTTTTACACGGAACATCCGGCACCGTATCCGACAGAATCAGGAAAGACATCATCAAGACATTCAGAGATCTCGGCCTCAAAATCACCATCGACTGCAACCTGAAAGTCACCACCTTCCTTGGCATCACTCTCAACTTGGACAACGGCAAATGCTACCCATACCGCAAACCCAACGACCCAATCTACCAGCCTCCATAAGCAGACGCATATCAGATATTTCACACGACAAAGATACCTTCGACAACGCATCAGCATTCTACAACGACGCTCTGAAGGTTATACACCACTAACCTGGCTGCCGTAAGGATCAAAAATCTGGGATGGACTACTTTCTTGCATGGCATCTGGAAAAAGTGCTTTAAAATGTCTGAAAATGCACTAGTTATATTAAGAAAGTGATGAATGAGGAAATATCATGATTGACAGGTTAGAATGGTATGTTTTCTCAAACTAAGCGGCATTTGGACAGTGAATTTGATGAAATTTACTCCGCGGTCATCCAATTCACCTCGATTTGCAAATTACTAGCTTGGCGATATCGAGAATCTTGGGTGCCGGTATGACATCGGGCAAGTTTGGTGATTCGTAACTAAAAAATTTTTCCGGTCATCATGATGTTCAAAATTGTTATTGGTGATTTCAGCTTGTACTTTGGGGTGATGTTGTTGTATTTCCCCTGGGAGAGTTTAAATGTGAAAGAAACATGCTCAAGTTGCCATTTTCCCCATAGACGACTGTGTATAGTGAGTTAGTGGTGGGTAACCTATAGGGCCAGCGGATACAAGGAGGGACCTCCACATACCAAGGAACCGTGCAGAATACGGACCCGCCAAACGTAAAACGTTGACATACGACACTACCATATCGACCCCTGAAAAAGGAGGTATAGTGGGCAATTGGAGCAATTCTGTGAGGTGGAGAAGCAGAGTTTTTCATTCTCAGTGGATGTCTTCTATAAAGGACAAATTTAGCAGGGGTACCCCTCGTAAAAGTGGTGAGCGGAAGCCGGGGGGGGGGGGGGGATCTGTAAAAGAAACAAAGGATTTGCCTTTTACAAGGATTAAAAGGTATATTGAGTTTGTTACTGGCCGATCAGGCTTATGGTTACGGAGCTGAAGACCAAAATTCGTCAAATGTCAAAAGGGTCATCCGATGTTCAGGGGTTATTCAAAACCCTACCCGCAAGGATTAAAAATAATGATTTTTGACGCAGCTGTGATGCCACTCACGACATATTTGGACGCAATACCAGGCAAGAATCGCACGAGACAGTCGAGAACTACACCCTACGATTGCGTAAGCACAGCAGCTAAGTGGGATCTCATGTGAAACAATAGCGACATCTAACACCAAGGGGGTTGAAGCCCATTCAAAACCGTCGTCCGTGCGGGGCGCTGACTTTTTGAATATTGACACGGAATAATAATAGTTTGGATGCTTTATACACACATAATGTCAATTCGATACAAACAATCGCCCAAAAAACAGTTGTTGGATGTTGGGTGTGGCTATTGGGTGGTTTTAAAATTTTGTCCTACCCATGGCCAACACAACGAAGGAAATGAACGTCAGTCGTATTGATTTAAATAAACCGCTCAATGAATACATCTTTTCACCTAAGCGCGCATTGCATTATGTGAGAGAGAAAAAAGAGTATCTGAAGCACAAATGATCCAGGTGCCACTACTATTACACCTGGCCACCTCTAACAGCTACATAAATTTTATCACGACCGATTAGTGTATCATATGCAAAGCGGCACCCACAGCATATGGAAGAAGCGGAGGCAGCCATTGATTTTATTGTTGGTACTCTATGGTTTCTTGGTTTGTCGGCAAAAAACATGCGAGAACGATGAATTCTAAAGATTACGTAAACGTTTGCCTCTCTATCTAATAGAACCTCTTTGTCTACACCCAATTATAGTGGGATTTTTTTAGTCCTGTCAGTTCATTAAAAGTTATCGGGGGCGTGGCGGCGGTTCTATGCGTTCTGAGAGGTGTATACTTTACCAGGGGTGAAGCCATTCAAAACCAGTCGAGTCGTACGTGCTGGGCGCTGACATTTTGAAATTGAACGGAATAATTATTAGTTGGGTTGCTTGTATATAGCACACATTAATGTCAAATTCGATACAAACAATATGCCAACACCAAACTATCAGTGTTGGATGTTGTGGGCTATTGGGTGGTTAAATGTGTCCTACCCCTGGCCCACACAACGAATTGAAAATGACAATCAGTCGTATTGTGATTAAATCAACCGCCTCAAGATGAACACTTTTACCTAAGCGCGCATGACATTATGAGAAAAAAAGAGTATCTGAGCACAATGATCCAGGTCCAATTATTACAACATTGGCACCTCTAGACACAGACATCCAATTTGTATCACTACCATTAGTGTAGATGCAAAGCCGGCACCCACAGTATGTGGAAGAAGCGGAGGAAGCCATGCTTGCTATTGTTGTTACTCTCTGTTTTCTTGTTGGGGGCAAAAAAAAACATGCGAGACGGTGTATTTCTAAAGATTACGTAAAACGTGTTGCCTATCTATCTATATAGAACCTCTTTGACTTACACCAATCCGTACAATAGACATTCGAGTGTCCGTTACGGATAAGATTAAGGCCATAATTAAAAAAAGTACCTTTTTCTCACGAAGAAAAAGAAAAGATTTTACAAAGCAAATGCAACTGAATAAATTCAAACCACAAACTGAACAAAGTGTCAAATCTGATGAAGCATCAACATAAGAAAATGATTCGAATATAAGTAATATCTTACTCACCAAAGGTACTTTTAAGTCACTAATAATACTAGACATCTAAACGTTTACATTATTCATCTTGTTCCAGACAATAATATTTGACAGCTTGGCCCAATTATTTAAGGAGTTAGAGTTTGGTCAACTCATAACAAACTCAATATTTACGTGGGCCTAATCATCCTCTTCACCCAGCCACTCGAGTTCTTGACACTTATCCGTTCTTTGATTGACGCCAAACAAAGGAATCGATAGTCTGTCTCACACTTTACGACAACTATTCAATTGTATGAAGCTTTACCATCTTCGATACAAAAAAGTTCATGTAAATGGGTTTTAAAGCATCATATTTATGGTGAACAAAAGTTGAGATTTAAGCTGTTGTTTGATTCTCAAACACATCCTCTCCAATGGAATTTACCATCGACAATATGCGTACGGCAGGGAATAAAAAATCAGATCCATGGCTGCAAATCTGATAAATTTCGCATGAATGAATTGAAAGCTATGCAGAAAGACAAAAGTATTCCCCGTTCTTAGTGCAATACTACAGCATAAACACCTTTGAAAGAATTCCTTTGCTGCAATTTGCTGCGCGGTTCAGTACAAAAGACATCTCAGCAACACATCCAGGATTTTGATGAAATAACATGCCTCCCTGGTAGGTCGAGTGTTTTGGTCCACAAAATCCTGAGAAAAATTTAAACAATCGCGAAAAAGCTCAGTTCGTAACGAACTCCTCCAGACTTGTTGTGTGAGTATACTCGCCCGTTTGTGACACCCCCAAGTACTGGGAAGAGATTTAGCAGTTCTTAGAATTTTGGAGTTATGGGAATTTGTGTCATCTGCTACTTTTTTCTTTTTCGCTGTTCTTTTTTTCGGCATCAACGATCTGCTACACGCCATATTACCTACTCACATCAGATTTGCAGAAATGGTATGGCATGACCCTTAGCTGATATTTTATAATGATTTTAATAGGCAAAATTGTTCCAGATTATTCCTTCATGACGGCGACGTGGAACTCCTTTTGTGCATGACTTGACATATGTCGGGACAAATATATAATCTTAGATAGGTAAGTCTTACATACCTAGACCTTTCCTTTTTATTTTTAAAATATTTGGCTTCTTTTTGTGACCAAAGCTATGATGCTCCGATCAACGGGCAGAAATGAAAAAAGAGCCTCGGCCGAATGGGCGCAGTCTGGGACTTGACTGGATGACTACCTGGGGGGGAATGGGTTTTGTTCGGGGGGTTTAAAGTGCCTGTTAAGGTTGGAGTAGTGTTGGTGTTTGGTTTAGAATGGGTATACGTCAAAGGAGGTGGCAAGGGGCTTGTACGTGGCGTGTATGTAGAGGGTTAAGGGGGGAGGGGTCAAGGCTATGGGGGATTTGTTGGTAGGACAACAAAGGGTATAGGTGTATTTGAAGGTTTATAATGTGTAGTAATAAATGTCTCCTCCCATTGCGTGCCGACTAACAGATCCAACTTACTGGTTTGGTAAATAAATATTACAATTATAATTTTTTGTTTGTAATTTTTTATGTTGAGAAATCCCCTAAATCACGTTCTAATGGGGCTTAGTGGCATTATTCTTGTCGGGTATGTAAGTTTTCTATTGATATGCCTAATTTACTTTTTATCCCATCATTCTATGATATCGTTTTTTTTTTGTCGGGTCGCCTATCGACCCGACTATAGAAACCCACTGCTCTCAAATTGCGAAGGAGTCTATTTTTATTCTGAAGTCTTTCATTAAAATGTTTTTCTTTTATGAAAATGATCTGCGTACAAGTACTTTTGGAGTTTTAGTGTTGGTTGTGTAATGCGATGGCAATTTTCAACAAGAATAAATCATGTGCGGTTGGTTAAATGGCCTAAAAAGTATTTTCTTTCTTGATTTTAGTCTCTGCCAAAGACTGGGCTGGGAAATGGGAGTTTGGTTAAACGGGTTGCAGGGATAGATAAAGGGTGAGTAACGAAGGAGAGTTTTAAGTAAGGGAAATATCAGGCCACTTAGAGTTAAACTACGGTGAGCAAGAGTAATGACAAGGTTGAAAGGCAAACAAATTGGAAGGGATATTATTTACACAAAATTTTAGGTAACATCTTTATTTGAAATGACAGGAAGGGGTAAACCTACATATTAACTTATAACTTGGGGATTCCTTCTAACACTTTTGCGCGCCATTGGGCGTTTTTTCTATTTTCTTTATTTGAAATGACAGGAGAGATTTACGTACATCAATTTCAGAGCTTTTAAGTTGGGGATGCAGTTTTTACATATTTTTTTCGCCCCAATTGGGCGCGCCTTTACTATTTTTCTTTATTTGAAATGACAGTAAGGTGTAACCTACGTTAAATTATTAGCTTATAACTTGGGGATTCAGTTTTAACACAATTTTCGCCCACTTGGGCGTTTTTTCTATTTTCGTTATTTGAAAAAATGACAGGAGAAGTTTTATGTACATCAAATTAAAGCTCGTAACTTAGGGATGCCAGTTTTTTTACAAATTTTTCACCCAATTGGGCGCCTTTTCTATTTATTTGAAATACAGGAAGGTGTAACCTACACGTTAATTAAAGCTTATAACTTGGAATTCAATTTTAAAAAAAAAAATTTTTGCGCCCAATTGGGCGTTTTTTTTCTATTTTTCGTCGTTATTTAAATTACCGGAGAGGTCTACCGTACATCCAAATTAAACTACTCGTAACTTAGGGATGCAGTTTTTACAAAGTTGATCTCTTGTCACCCCATAGGAGTGACGCCAAGCTTTCTATTTTCTTTATTTGAAATGGGAAGACACAGAGGACTGGCGAGACGAGTCAGGGCGTTGGGTGAAAGACCCACGTTAAATTAAAGCTTATACCTTGGGGGAGTCAGTTTTTACAAGCTTTTTTTGCGCACAAAACTTTTTTGGGCGATTGGGGATGTAGTGGTGTGAGTACGAATCTGGTGTTGCTTATATAATGGCTACTCAGGCGGGGGAGAGAAAAGAGTGAGAGAGATTTTGTCTAGTGGTCTTCGACTGATTCGGTGGTGACAAAGTTGAAAGGGACCTGTTGATGGGAAACGTTTTTCGCTCATGTACAGATCGTACACAGTGGGCTGCATGAAGCGCGTAAAACGGAGGGATAAGATGCGCTAGTTTACCTAGTTTTTTGCGCCCAATTGTGCGCCTTTTATATTTTCTTTATTTAAATGACAGAAGTGTAACCTACGTTAATTAAAGCTTAACCTTTTGGGGATTCGTTATAACACATTTTGTGCCCAATTGGGCGTTGTTCTATTTTCTTCTTTATTTGAAATGACAGGAAGTTTTACGTACATTAAATTAAAGCTCGTAACCTTATGGATCCGTTTTGAACACAGAGATAAATGGATTTTGTGCAAGACCCAATTTCGGCGCCTTTTTATTCTTTTATTTGAAATGACAGGGAAAGGTGTAACCTACGTTAAATTAAAGCTTATACTTGGGGATTCAGTTTTTTAACAACATATTGCGCCAATTGGGCGTTTTTTCTATTTTCTTTATTTGAAATACAGGAGAGTTTGTGGGGTGATGTACATCAAATTAAAGCTCGTAACTAGGGATGCAGTTTTTAACACATTTGGCGCCAATTGGGCGCCTTTTATATTTTTCTTTATTGAAATGACATGAATGTGTAACCTACGTTAAATTAAAGCTTTATACTTGGGGATTCATTTTAACACACATTTGGCGCCCAATCTGGGCGTTTTATTTTATTTTCTTTATTTGAAAGGACAGGAGAGTTTTTACGGTACATCAAATTAAAGCTCGTAACTTAGAGATGCAGTTTTACAATATTTTGCGCCCAATTGGGCGCCTTTTATATTGTTCTTTTATTTTTGAAATGACAGAATGTGGGTAACCTATGCGTTAAATAAGCTTTATTCATATACTTTGGGGATTCAGTTTTTAAAAAACACATGTTGGGTCGCCCAATTGGGCGTTTTTTCTATTTCGTTATTTGAAATGACAGGAAGATTTTAGTACATCAAATTAAAGCTCGTAACTTCGGGATGCAGTTTTTACATATTTGCACCTAATTTGGGCGCCTTTTCTATTTTCTTATTTGAAATGACAGGAATGTGTAACCTACGTTAATTAAAGCTTTAATAACTTGGGGATTCGTTTTAACACCATTTTTGCGCCCAATTGGGGTTTTTTCTCTATTTTCTTTATTTGAAAATGACAGGAGAGTTTTACGGACATCAAATTAAAGCTCGTGACTTAGGGATGCAGTTTTTACACATTTTGCGCCCAATTTTAACACATTTTGCGCCCATTTGGGCGTTTTTCTATTTTCTTTATTTGAAATGACAGGAGAATTTTACGTGCATCAAATTAAAGCTTTTAACTTAGGGATGCATTTTTTACATATTTTGCGCCCAATTAGGCGCCTTTTCTATTTTCTTTATTAGAAATGGCAGGAAGGTGTAACCTACGTTAAATTAAAGCTTCCAACTATGTGAGGTCAAAGGTCACATACCAAGGTCAAAAGGTCAACGGGAGATAAAGTTGTAAACAAGGTGATTGGTTCTAATGCAATCTTATACTCATGTATCAAACATCTACTTTAAATCATTTATATTTCTTTTTATACATGTTTCTGTAATTAAAGTGCAACTTCAAACTAGAAAACCATCTACTCCTCTTAAATGCTTTTTAATGTTGTTCTTATTTCTTGTAAAATTATGCCTGGCGACCCGACACAGTTTTTATAATACTTGTTTTTTTAGAAATCCTGCGCGCAGCGAAGACATATCGCTAAAATTTACTTCTGAGTTATCGGCAATTTTTTTCTAGAAACACTGTTTTTTTATTGTTAATTATATTTTAGAAATGCTATTTTAAAATTATTATCAATTGCAAAACGAACACTTGGATTTTCATTAATAATCGTGCAAATTAGATGTCAAAAGGTTAATGACTTTTTGAGATATAAATTTTGAAGTGTAAAAAATTAAATCTCGCAGCTTGAGGAAACAATAAGAAATATGACGAGGAATTTCATTCGCGAGGCGACATTTTCGACCATAACTTTTGAACGGAAGCTCCAATTGTTGTCAAACAAAAGCAAAAGAAAGGCATTGTTTTCTTTATTTTGAATTTTATTTATCTTTAGCCCCTCCAACCCCATATTCCCCCTTAAGCGTTTGCAAAAAGAAAACATAATATTAACGTTTTAGAATACTTCAAGTATACAATTTATTTTAATTGTTTAAGTATGAGCGTTTTCAAATCAAACGTTGTTTTAATATTATTTGGAATATGTTATTAAACAAATGTTTGTTAGACGTTCACTGATCGCAAGTGTTTGTCAAACGTTTACGCAAACATCAGTCCAACATTTGCGATCAACGAACGTCGACAAACACTTGGCGAATGCAGCTACGTATATACCATCATATTTTGCCTATTTTTGAACCGTGGTTTCATACCAAGAAACATGACCTAACAAAACGAAAATCGCATGATAGAAGCGCCGATTTCTATTAACGTCTTTAAAGTACTATGCTCGTAACATTCAAAACGTCTGAAGAAAGTTAAGACCACGGTTAGAAAGTAGCTCTCGGAATATTTTTGGAAACACATGGATTTTCATTCATACGGAATTTCATTTTAAATTTTGATTAAAAATAATCAAATTTAATATAAGATAGCAAATTCGCAAATATCTTAATCGTGAAACCACTGAGAAACTCGTCCATGCTTTCGTCAGCTCGCGATTAGATTGTTGTAACAGTTTGTTATTCGGTTTACCTGAACGTGAAATTGCAAAGCTGCAGCAAGTTCAAAATTCTGCGGCGAGGATGGTTGCCCTTGTGAAGAAGCGTCAACATATAACACCAGTGTTACACGAACTCCATTGGCTGCCTATTCACAAAAGAATTGTGTATAAGATTTTGCTGTTGACATACAAGGCACTTAATGGGTTGGCCCCAAAATACATCTCGGAACTCTTGACTGAATATATTCCGACGCGTACTCTAAGATCAGGTATGAAACATTTGCTTATACCAGCAAAAACGTCTACGTCGTATGGAAGTAGAGCATTTGCAGCAGCTGCACCTAAACTGTGGAATGAACGTCCAATTGAATGAACTTGTCACTGCTTCATTGAAGACCTATCTTTTTAATCAGTAACTGTACGGCGGTACGGAAAGTGTCTAGTCTGTGTCACAGTCTGCGAAAGATATTATCTAAATTAGTACTGCGCGAGAGATTAACGTTATCAATCCGTCATAGCGAATGCATGCAAATGAAACTAAACCTCAAATATCTCCGAAAACGAAGGGGTTCTAAGGAGATTTTTGCATCAGAGGGTCCGTTACTATGTTTTTGTTTTAAATATTTCGTAATTGGTTCTGAACCTACTGAAACCTGGGAAATTGAACGTTTTTGTTGTCGGTACTTTCGGTGCTCGCAACACGGAAAAGTAAACACGCAATCGCACGGCCCGCATCTCTTTTCCCACAGCATTTGGTATTATTCCAGTCTGATCAATTTTCAACCGCTGACGCCAATTTTTTTTTTAATTTTTTTTTCAATTTTAGAAACAAGGATATACGTACTACCGTACCGCCGTACAGTAACTGTTTTTAAACTCATTTCTTATTCTGCTCTACTGGTGGTGTAATGGGTTTTTCTGTGCATGTTTGTGCACACGTCTTTTGATGTGGCACATGGGAACATGGTCTATTTGCTTCTTTTAACTGTTCTCATGTGTAGGTGTGTGCGTGTCATGTAACCATTCATGAACGCACACCACGCGCACATCATTGTGTGTGTGTGTTTGTCAGGGGCGTACCAGACCTGAGCCTCCGGGGGGGTTAAGACTCATGAAGTTCCCGATTTTTCATCTCGCCAATTTTTCCGGCTCGCTACGCTCGCCGGTAGACCCTATTTTTTTCCCATCGGTTCAAAAGTCTGAAGGGGGGGGGGGGGGTGGAAAATTTTTTTAATTTTTTTATTTCCTTTCTTTTTCTCCTTCTTCCCTCTTTCCCCTCTTCTTTTCCCCTCTCTTTTCTCTTTTGTCCCTTTCTCTTTTTTTTTCCCTTTCTTCTGCTCTTTCCTCCCTCTTTTTCTTTCTTTTCCCCTTTCTTCTTCTCTTTCCTTCCCTCTTTTTCTTTCCATCTTTTTCTTTCTGCTCCCCTTTTTTTTCCTTCCCATTCTTGGGCTCCCCTTCCTAACCCGAGTTTTTGTGTCGGGGGTGGGGCAGCTTGCCCCCCCGGCCCCCCCCCCCACTGGTTTACGGCCACTGTGTTTTGTGATTGTATGTGTGTTGCAAGACAGTTTTTTTCTGGTGTTATGTACCTGTATTCCGTGTGATGTGTGTGTGTTTGCAACATTTGTGTGTGTGTGTGTTTGGGCTACATGTATGTCCTGTACTGAATATTCAAGTTTGTGCATACTCTGTTTCTGTTCACAGCAGTGTTGATGGTTTTTATAGATATGTAATGTACAGTATTTTGTGATTGAGTTTTTAACATTTAATTACTTGTTATACAATGTATGTGATTTTCTTATTGTATGTGTGAAAATTGTTTGTGGTTGGTATTTTGGCATGTCTTATACGTGTGGCTGCTTGCTTATTCAATTAAATGTCCTTGTCACTAATACTGATGATGAAATACTATGATGTAAATCTCTTTTTCAAAACAAAACTAAACAAAAACCTATATGAGATGGTATGATATCTGCTTGTGCAATAGTGTAGTGATTTCATGCGTGTAGTTGTAAATTGTATGTAAGTTTGAATATGGTATGTGCTTATTATTTTGGTATCTTTTGGATAAATCTGTAGTGTTACTTATACTGACTGGTACTATTACTATTTTTAATGTAATATTATGTAATGTCTTTTATAAAGTGCCATGAAGTAGCTATTGTGGGCTTTATAAATTTGTGGTTTTTTGATATAATATGTTGTGTATTACTATTTTTAATATTTAGTATTTGTAGCTCAAATGAGGCTTCCGTCGATGCATATTGCGCTTAATAAGTTGCGGGTTTATTATTATTCTTCTATTATATTATTATAGCCTATTTAGCAAACCATTTGAACATTACACATTGCCCCTCAAATGGGGATCCCACGCTGTCAATGCCAAGTCTCGTCGCTGCGGCTTTGTCCAGCGATGGAGGAAGCCGGGAATAAGGTATCGGGCAATGTCTGCCAGACGCGTCCGATGCACGCAGAGGCGGTATGAATGCATCATAAGGCAACATTTTATCTGTGAATGCAGATGTTTACATTGTTGACAATCCCGATTGTAATGCCAAAAGATAAGCGCTTTGTTGTCTCATTCCGGATGTATATAATTTTAGAATGGATGTAATTAATAGGAAAACAAACCAATAACTCGAACCGCCGCTTATTTTGTTTAATTTTATATATTTTGCCTTGCAGATTTAAAAATCGGAGAAAGAAATTACCCTGGGCGCGAGCCCCCTTGGAGAACCCTGGGTTCAATTTCTCTCTTGCAGTAATTATAACTCCTTTTAATCACGTTTGACTGTGGTTTTGTTGGTATAAATTTTGATGTGACAAAAATTAATATCATCAGTTGTCATAATACCATTATTTTATAAGAATAATTTGGATGCTCTGTCTCAATTTTGAATATGGGGGGCTGTAGTGCACGGATCTCATTTGAGTGTGGCAAATCTGGATAAATTTTGATTTGGTACACAAGTAACTTTAATACATTGATAATAAACAAAATGATGGGAAGCACTTGCCACACCACCTTTCATTGAGCCCTAGCTTGGATTTCAGTTACACAGGTAAGACATTTTAAATGTTTCCAATTACATGAACACACCCATGATGTTTGTCTGTACAAAGGATTCCAAATAGGTACTCGTTTTATACTACCTATGGCTTATATTTTTGGAATTAAGGGTAAAAACTAAAAATGGTGAAAAGGTCAATGTTGGTTTGGTACAGGGTCAAAAATTAAAAGTATCTCCAATGGGCTTGTAAAACGTGGTTTCATTTGTTCATTCACTCATAAATAATATAGGAATAGTATTAACCAAAATGACGAATAAGTCAACAGTTATTGGAGCTATTGGATTCTATTGACTCACACGGACAAAGACACACCACGGACATAGTCAAAAGACAAGACTGGTAGGCTTAAAGGTGGGGGGGGTTCGATTTAAGTCTATAAATTTTCCATCTTGAGAGAATGGCCTTCACCCCAAAACCCCATCTGTAAAGTTTCCCGCCGATATTTCAACTCGTGTTTTTATGTGAGAGCTAAAAACGTGATTTTGTAATCCCCATAGAGTACTGTGTAAAATTAATATTGGTCGACCAAAATGGGGCATATTTTCGCTCATAACGTCCAAACCAAACACCCTTTAGCCCTAAGATTTTACAGGGTAAATGAGAAAAATAGGAGCTTTCTTCTGAAAACAAAATTTTGACCACTTTCGGTAAAATCTGGGGTCCCTGGGGACGAGGCTTTTAGCGATCGGGCCATGGACCTTTAATGACACACAGGATGAGTAGGCCAGAGGAAGAGACACAGCACAACCAAAGCTGTCTACCTAAAAAAGAAAATGTCAGTGCAAAAGAAAAATGGCCTTACATATAAAAGCCAATTTGAGACACAAGCAAGCAAACACTATTCTGACAAGTTGTCACTATGACAAAGAGAAAGAGTTTGAATCAGGGGACAAAGTTTTTGTTTTTAGGGGCGCCTACGGGCGCACCTATTAGCTTGGCTTTGGAAACTGTTCCGGCGGTCTGGTAAGTACAAGGGATGCGGTCCGTAGCGATTGCGTGCATTACTTTTGCGTGTTTTGCGAGCACCGAAGTACCCGACAAAAACGTTCAATTTTCTCGCTAGGTTCTATAGGTTCAGACCCAATTACGATGCATATTCAAAACAAAACATAGTAACGGACCCTCTGATGCAAAAATCTCCATAGAACGGGCATGTACAAAACCTGGCCCATGAAAACATGGCCTTTGGCCCATTTGGCCTAAAATCAAAACTTCCCGCTTGTCATATGTGTCCCACCATGTTTTTTATTTTTTGTTGTGACCATTTTTTTCTCCGTCTTTATTCCCCTTGACAAAATGAAGCTTGCTTTTCAGATTGTAAAATTTCAAAAGTTTGTCAATCTAAAGTATTTGATTTGATGATGAGATACATTTTAATCCTGAATTCACAATGCATAAAACACTGAAGTTTGGGGGGCTTGTTGACAAATGGAAAACTGTATGTTCTTAGAGGTATTGTGAGTTATCCAAACAGAGTTCTCTAAATTTTGTCACAGCGATCATTAAGTGGGGAATTAGTTTAAAGGTATTGGTAATAGGAATAATTCCACTCAGATTAGTTAGTGGTAGGCCTATAAGTGGCTAACAAAGTAGGGCTTCCTTTT
Organism: Ophioderma brevispina; assembly: GCA_023653785.1. NCBI lineage: Eukaryota > Metazoa > Echinodermata > Ophiuroidea > Amphilepidida > Ophiodermatidae > Ophioderma > Ophioderma brevispina. The sequence goes on from JAMKCH010075720.1 coordinate 42,468, forward strand.
AAACATGGACTTTGCTGAAATGCTTGGGCCGGAGTCAGCCAACGTGTCAGAAGAACCACTGACCCGAGCGTCATGTGCATGGAGTGTTCACAGTTGTGGTCTGTGGTCATCTAGGCCGATTATTTAATGGGCATTCTATGAAAATTTTATAAAATTCTTCTTTTAGCCCCAAATCTTAGGCTATAAATACCAGATTCATTAATAGATTAGAAGTTTGATTTGGGTGCAGATTGGGTCCTTAATGTCACAATTAGTACCATTAATAGTCATCTCCCTGAATTATGTAAAAATGCCTTTTGTTTTTTTTTTTTTTTTAATTTTTCTTTTTTTATATTAAATTTAAGTTCTTATTGTAACTCGCCTCCAGTCATAATATTTCTGGCCTTTTAAATTGCAAATATTCATCATTGTTCATCTACCCTGAATCCCATAGCTCAAATTTTCACTACCAAAAAACACTATGCAATTGTTTGTGATACCTTTGGGAAGGATTGGAAAGAGAAATTCCTCATACACGGGTAGTTCAGGGGAATCCCACTTTTGACAGTGGTACAAGAGGAAAAGCTAGTAGAGGCATGTTCATAGTGGATTATCAAGCTACATACTGGAGGTCCCTGGAGGCAGAGACCTGGCACAAAAAATTTTTATTTTAGGCCAATTGGACAATAGGCCAATGGGCCAGGCCTTGTTTTGTACATACCCCATAGAACCCCTCGTTTTCCGGAGAGACGGTGGTGAAGTACTAATATATACTCTTCTTAGGGATCTTCGCAGTCTTAGTCTTGACACAGGACTACAACTTTCCGAACCCGCGTAGGAAAGGATACTGTAGCCAAATTGGGGATTTCTACGTTACATCACGATATATGTACAGAGCGGATGTTCCAATATGGTGGAAAATATATGAGAGAGTGTCGAGATTACCCCGAGATGACCTAAAAAATATTCTTTCGGCATTAGATTTAATCAAAGAGAAGTTCTCCCATTTTCCCTGCGAAATGAGGAATATTTTCAAAACCTATATGATGGAATTCCTCCACGTGAACACGCCCATATTGGGTCATTGTCAATTGTGACTCGGAGAGGTTTGTATATTCCATCACCTTGTGATCAATTGAGCAGTTTACATGAAGTTATAGTAAGTTCTTGAATGTGGCCCAGCGGGCTAAGGCGCTAACACTCATTGTATATTTTCCCCACGTTGGTCCTGGGTTCGAAACCGGTCAAGGAAGTTTGATTTCATTGTTTTGTTATTTAGTTTTGTTGTTTGAGCTGTTTGTACCAGGAAAGATGTGCCGATGTTTTGCTTTTTTCTTCCCTTTGCCCCCTGTTTTCTTTTTTTAACAACCTACACAGCTTAAAATTGAACTCACGAAGTGGGGAAGAATCAGTTGTAGGCCAAAATGAAAAATAATAATAATATTGATGAACTGACCAAAAAATTAGAACGGAAACAAAAGAAAAATATTATTTTTAGTATTTTTCTATATTAAAATAAAAAATTCAAAATTTCAAGAATTTTAAGAACTTTTAAGAAATGAGGATAAAAAGAAAAACGCTCTAAATACAAATATAAAAAAGAAACAGACACAATAAACAAATAAGATTAAAAGAAAAACAATATATTACTTAAATTAATGTAAAAATACATAAAATAAATAAGCAAATAAATAATAACAAAGTAAGAACAAAAAATTGACAGGGAAACAAAAGAAAATAAATTTAATAAAATAAATACAAAATAAAAATCAAAACATAAAAATGTTGAACAATGAGTGAAAAATAGAAAACGCTAAGGACAAATAAAAAAAGAAAAAAAGGACGGAAGGAGGAAACAAATAAGCCATAGCTAATTTTTTTCCAAAAAATATAAAATTAAAATTAATTAAAAATACATAAAAATAATATAAGAAGATAAAAATTAAAAACAAAAATCATTAAGGCCAATGGAAATATTGGATTGTAGTTTCCAGTTGACTGTTTGAAAAAAGGGAGGGTCACTATTTATTATTCATAGTTTTCAAATTTCAGATACAATGTTACGTCATAGTGGTATAAGATGGTTTTGTCCTAACCTGAATTCATATATCTCAACACAGACTTTATACCAGTTGGATACTTTTTAAGTAATATTTCCTCAAAAAAAATCAACAATTTTTTCCCAGATGAATATGTAGCTCGATCGCAGCAGAGTATGATCAGGAGCATGGTAGGGATATCTAAAAGTGTCATTAATTAACCACTAAGTAAACCCCCCTCCGCCACAAAAATATGTGTAAAAATGATCAGAACAGGAATGCCTTGATTATGAGAAGCTGAAAGTTTATGAATATGTATTTAAGATTTGCAAAAATATGACTTTTAACCAAAATAATTGAAAAGTTTTGACCAAAATGAAAATTCGGGGTGGGCGGTGGTAACTGGAACTAAATATCCAATTGCCCATGGCCTAAAACCAAAAGTTAATAAACAAAAATTAAAGGTAAAAAACAATAACAAAATGCAACTAAAATAAACAAAAATACACGTGATAAAATATGAAAGCAAGGAGTTTGTTCAGGAAAGATGTGGGCGGGTTTTAGTAAAAACTAATTAAAAATAAAAACAGCAATAATAATAATGAAACTTGAGTAAATACGAAAAACGTTAGTAATTAAAAGTTTTTAAAAAAATATAAGGAAATAATATCAAAATAAACTATCGAACAGAAAACGAACAAAAAATTAATGAAATGAAACAATAAACTAAGAACATTTTAAAATGAGCAAAATATAACAAGTATTAAAACTTAAAGAGAGTAATACAAATTAACGTGACGAAATATAAACCGACCCCGAACGAATAGTTAAAAATGAAAACAAAAATGACCAAATACATTTAAAAAAGAAATACGAAGAAAAATGTTTTTTTTTAAACAAATTATAATTTAAAAATAAAAATTGAAATGTGACAAAAAAGCGAACCAAAAGAAAATAAAATAAGATTTAACAAAATAATAAAAAAAGAAAAAAAGTGGAGAAAGAAGAAAATGACAAAAAACCAAAATATTACACTAATTTTATTTTTAAAAAATTAATGAAAATATAGTGTTTTTTTTTAAGTTATTGTTTTTTCATTTTTTAAGTTTGTTGTTGAAAATGAGAAACTGAATTGGATTGGTTGTGGTGTGAAGGGGTTGGGTGGGTGATTAATATAATAATTACTAATAATAATACAAAATTTTAAATTTAAGAAAACCTTAAGACATATCTTTTTAGATGAGCTGGAGAAAGAACACAGAAAGAGAAATACATGTACAAGCAAAACAACTAGATTACAGGTTGCATAGGCAATTTCAAAAAAATGAGTCTTAGATCTGATTTTTAAACTTGATCAACGAGTTTGCAGTCTTGACATGCAGTGGAAGATGATTCCATAAAGTAGGTGCAGCAACAGAGACGAAGAAAGTACGCTGTGTGGGCCATATGATTTGTGTTGAGAGATTCGGAACAAGTATGAGTGCGAGTTTGAAACGAGATTTTCTAGAGGGTTGTAAACGTGAAGAAGTGCTTGAAGGTAGAGAGGAGCACCCATGATAAACTTGTATTGAGAAGAGAATCTTTGTAGATGAATCCGGAAATTTAACAGGTTAGCCAGTTGGGCAAATCCCGGATTGGCATAACACCCTGATAATCTGGAAAAACCTGGCGTGTCCGCACAACACCAAACAACCCTAACATTGGGACCCCCGCCGCATACCACGAAAGCCGAGAACCCGAAATTCTAGTTGTTTTGGGGTATCGGGTATGCCCGATTAGGCGTACAATGAACAAGCTCCTTATTTACATTTTATGCAAATAGGCTCAATTATGGCAAATTATAATAAAGAGTCCTTGGTCTCACATGTTATTATATTAAGGCCCACTGGGATCAAATTCAAAATAACACTTAAAGCGGTGAACTTTAACAGGAATTTTTGTTTTTTATACGATTTGTGGTTCATAACTTCACCGATAGTCGCAGAAAACAGCAGAATATCGCAAAAAATTATGCAAAGTAGGCCATATGATGCAAAATATTACTGATGGCAACATTGTATGTAATGATTGAAGTCTCACCTGTATTGTTACTCTAATTAACTTTCAAATTTGGTGAAAATGCACAAGGCATTATTTTTTATGGCAATTTTAAGCAGCGGTTTATAAAATCCCAAAGGTTGTGAACCATAGGAACTCATTTGGTTAATAAGGTCAAAAGCCCCATACCAGTCAACTGTCTTGTGAAGTCAGTTTGTAAAAAAGAGCTGAAATGTAAACATTGACCTAAGTGGAAAATTGCTATTCAATTAAAAAACCAAAATCCTTTATGGTTAAAAGCACACCCTCATTTGTTTTGAAGTCATAGTTTTGGCACTATCAAGGGCCATAAGGGTCATGGTAAAACCTTTGTAGGCATTGGACCACAACAAAAGGGGCAACTTCAAAAGCCACCATCAGCGTTTCTGCCACCAAACAGTGACCTCACTCAGAATAAACAAATCCCCACTCCGCTAAAAATGCTGATGAAATAAAACCAATTTTCCAATTCTTATAAGTCCAACAAAATGATTAATAAGAAACACCACGTATTTTCTTAGATGTTCATTGGGTACACCAGCGTTAAACAATTCTTTTCCTTGTATTTGCCTACAAAAATAAAGATGCCGAAGTTCCTATATTTCCCTAGAATACGGTAATTGGTATGGGCGACTATACAAAAAATGGCAACTTTCACCAACACTAAACTGTTCATAATTATTTTGGTATTCAAGATTATGATCGATGTTTTATACTAATTTCAAACAATTTTGTACTAAAAAGTTGCAAAGATGAAATATTCGCGAAGTCAATCTGATATTGTGTCTACGTTTCTTTCTTTACAAAAGTATGTCCCAACCCACATAGAACAACCAACAAAGACCACTTATTGGGGCGACCTGTCCTTTTAAAGAGAATTTTTTTATCCGGAATCTGCCAGCCACATTGGACAATAAATGGAGGTCTATACACCCTGAAGAAAAGTCAAACAATTAAGGTCAATTATGTGGTAAATGTGCACAACAGGAGAAAGAAAAACCCAATGAGTATTCCACATCAACATGCTTAAAAAACAATGGTATGATAGGGACAAGAACACCCAAGTGTCCAACGTTGTATCAATGTGATCTCGACACACAGAGTAAGTAATCTTCTACAGACACGACACATGACGGAATCATCAAACAAATAACCATGAGTGTGAAAATCTGTAAATATTGGAAAAATATGTAAACTGGAATCTTAGCCATCCTGCCACGCAACAGAATGAATGTTTGTCTATTGGGAGGGCTATTATGAATCCTCAAATACTAATTTATTGATTGAGTCACCCGGTCGTTAAATATCATTATACCAACAGTATAGACTATACAGTGGTTTTTTCTGTCTATTTGGCTGGGGGGGTAGGGGTGTAGGGTAGTAGGCGGGGTTTTGTGGGGGTTTTGGTTTGTGTTTGTGTTCTTGTCGTGGGTGGGGGCTCTGGAGTCGTTTTGTTTGTTGCTTTGTGGTTTTGTTGTGGGGGGAGAAGATTTTTTGTTGTATGTTAGTTTGGTCTGTTTCTTTTTTTTTTGTTAGTTTTATGGTTTTGTTGTTTTTTTTGTCATGTTGTGGTTTTGTTTTTTATGTTGTGTTTTTTTTTTTTTTTTTTTGTGTTTTTTTTTTTTTTTTTTTTGTTTGTTTTTTGTTTTTTTTTTTTTTTTTTTTTTTTTTTTTTTTCTTTTTTTCTTTTTTCTTCTGTTTTTTTTTTTTTTTTCTCTGTTTCCCTTGTTGTGATGGACTTTCAAGGTTCATTAAATGCTTGTGACCTATATAAGATTAATATTCAGTTAAAGGGTAAATGTATTGGAGTAATACAGGCCTGTTGTAGTATTGTAATAACAGGTTCATAATGTTGTATTTTACATTTGATAACATCTAAATATTGTTGTAAAATCGAAAGAATTTTGTGATGTCATTTTATAATCCTGCTGTGAATTGTACGTTTTGAGCATAAAATGCAATTTGTACACCTTCAAAGTTGTACAACGTGTTCAAGAATATTAAAGATGAACAATTAAGTTCAATTTTTCAATTCAAGTGATTTATTCACATACGCCCTCTCTTTTCACATAAAACTCTATCACAATATGCTCGGCAACCCTTCTGCTCCCCCCCCACACACACACATTTTCAAATGTCTGGTTGCGCCACTGGGTAAGGGCTGGGGTTAGGTAGATACTGGACTTTCTCTAACCCGAAATACAGAGGCGACGGGGTGACTTTCAGTTAGCCTGTCGCCAAAATTTATAGGCATGAGTGCAATCTTTATATAAGAATTACTTACTACTTTGTGATAGATTTATGGGGGGGGGGTGGTGGGAGGGAAATAAACCTGATATTTTATATACATCTGCGGACATCGTGTCAAGCGATGACGGTCCACGGTTTTCAACCTCAAAGTTTAACTCTATATTTGAGCATCTTCATGGGAAGGGCAGTGGTGTAATTCTGAGCAGAACCCTTGCAACCCCCCCCATGACGTGACCGTTTGTACCGGAACACAAATTCGCCCCCTCACAATATGCTCGGATCACCACTTTGCTCCCCCCCCACACACACACATTTCAAGTCTGGTTGGCCACTGGGTAAGGGCTGCCTGGGTTAGGTTTAGATAACGGGTAACTTTCTCCTAACCCTATAATACAGGAGGCGACGGGGTGACTTTAAGGTATAGCCTGTCGCCAAAATTTATAGGCCTGAGGTGCAATCTTCTATATAAGAAATGATTTGCTCCATAATTTTCCTTATTCTTCAAGTCCTACCCTCTTTCAGGGGCTTATAGTTTAATAAATATATAGGCCTGTGGTGCAATCCTCTTAGCCAAGAAATGATTAGTTCAGTAAATTTATAGGCCATCAATAAATTCATAGGCCTGCGGTGACATCTTCTTATCTAATAAATTGATTAGTTAACTCATTTATAGGCCTTCCGCCGCAATCTTCTCTAAAGAAATATTTTTTAACCCATAATTTCCTTCATTTCTTCAAGCCCTGCCTTCTTTCAGGGCCTTCTTATTTGTTTTTACTAGTTCATTTTTATAGGACTGCTGCGCAACCAGCTATGAAATGACTAGTTAAGAAGATTTATCGGCCTGCAGCGCAACCCTCTTAGCTAAGAAATGATTAGTTCAGTAAATTTATAGGCCTACGACCTATATTTTTTAAAGTCCATCAATATATCTATAAGCCTGCGGCGTAAGCTTTCATATTTCTGGAAATTTCTCGGCCTGCGGCGGACCCTCTTAAAAGAAATAATTCAGTAAATATATAGGCCTGCAGCCTAATCCTCTTACCTAAGAAATAAGTTCAGTAATTTTATAGGCCTACGGCACAATTCTTTTAGCTATACATTTTAGTAAATGTATAGGCCTGCGGCGCGACTCTCTTGGCTAAGAAATGATGAGTTCAGTAAATATATGCCTGCAGTGCAATCCTCTTACCTAAGAAATGCTTAGTTTCAGCCCTGCAGCAGAATTCTTTAGCTAAGAAATGTTTAGTTCAGTTCAATCTATAGACCTTTTTTTTGGGTTGGGGGGGGTTGGGGGCCCAAAAACAAAAATCAGCTATAGATAAGAAATGGTTGGTTCACAGAAATATATAGGCCTAGCTATCTTCTCTAGCTAAAAATGGTAAAATAGGCCTTCGACATAAACTCTTGTTATAGCTGAGAAATGATTAGTTGTAAATTTATACCCCTACGCGCAACCTCTGTTTTCTAGGGTTTTAAAATGTGTTGAGTTTTGAAAACTTAAACCCTGTCTTAACCAATCCTTTCATAACGTGGTGGAGGGGGGGTACAACCCCAACAGAGTTCGTTATAAAGCGTCTGAGCTTATGATTTTGAGACCAGTGGATAGGTATAGTCTTCTGTCATTGCTACCAAAATAAAGTACCAACGTACCGAGTATGGCGTAACAAAGGCGTCATAAAGTCTACGAACAGCAAAATCTGGAATTTTCTACATAAAATAGGCGAAAATTCCAATTTTGTGCCGCTAAATATAAGTAGTAATATGGATTTCCATGCGTTTTCAGAGGCTATGGCGAGTGACTCGTATTGCAAAAAACAGAGTTTTAGAGCCATACTGTCAAATATTTTAAAAAATGTACCATATATATTCTTGAATGGCAACCACCGCCCTCTTAACCCTTGACTTTGATGGCATACGTTCACATATTTTTCGCTTAAATGACCGGAAAAGGAATGAGGAAGATGAGTAACCCAGAAGCCGGGTTGTTTGAACCACTACCCGAAATATACCAAAAATGAAAGATTTGGGACCACATGGCATATCCTGCTTTGGTGGAAGGGATTGACCACTGTAAAAAGACTTTAAACGGAAATGCAACTCTTTCTGATACCAATTTTTTTTCAAGAAACAGGAACGTTCAGATACCAAAACTGCTGAAATACCGCGACAATCTCTTACCCCTTATCCACTAAGAACCCCCAGGCTGAAAATGATCTATCATTTATAACTTTAGCATATTGCTTACCCATTGCTTTAACCTCTGTGTTTTAAATCAGACTTTTTGTTAACACCCCAGACCTAATGCGGGGGGGGGGGGGTTTAAATGGAATAACTTCTATGTATCAATGAATAGTATCTTCTATTCAGTGGTGCAAACAGATAAACATCAATTCCCCATAGGTTTAACGGAGTTCGCTTGTTTTGCTTTTATTTCGTTCTGTTTTATCTTGTTCTGGTATTTTTTTGGGTTAAAGGACACAGCCAATTAACCTTAGTGTCTAAGCTGTTGTTTTCACTCCACTTATCCCCCAAGGAGACAACTTTGAGGGTCATAAGAAATTGCTAAAAGTGCAGTATAATGAGTTTCGGTATTACCTTGAATATAGGGGCAAATCATTGCTCAAAATGCTCAAAATAGCTCAAAATGAAACAAGATGTTTCACCACCATGCTTCCACAGCATACAATCTGTAATCATTTTTGGATGTTTTAATCTGCTATGATGGACCATTTACATGAATTTAACACCAAGATTTAGAGAATAAAGGTATGATTTTTGGGAACCGTACTCTCCTTACGACAAATTGAACCCAAGGCGATACCATTATTTTAAGTGGAAGAACGAGGCCGAAGGCCGAGTTCTTCCACGCAAAAATCTGGTGTCGCCGGGTTCAATTCGTCGTAAGAGAGTACAGTTCCCAAAATCTTACCTTGATGCTCATCTTAACAGCTTTATCATTTAAGTCCTCTTTAACGTCAATGTTCGCGATGTTTTACTGCGTTTAATACAACAAAAATTACTGCCACCACCCATTGCCAACAATCGAAAAACCCGTTGAACGCAACATTCATACGCAACGAGACGCAACTTTGGCAGGCGCGAGCGCCGAACGTAGCAAAAACGCAGTATGACGAGAGCGCTGCAACCTAAAGATAACATCAATACTCAGCGCGTACTACCTGGTTTCAATTAAACGAATTGAACCCAGGCATCAGCCATGAATTGCTTACATGTTCACAGCTGTTTAAGATACCGTTTTGTAGATCCTTTTTTTTAATTAATTTGGGGGCATACAACAGTAAATTTGTCATGATTTGTACAGCACATGGCGTGCATTCAATTAGAAATTCCTTATTTTCGGCACATAAAAAACCACTTCCCCTGCACATAGGGCGTAAGAAGGGTCCACTGTCATAATGGACAATTTCCCGATTTTGAGTAGAACTTTCTTTCTTTTTGAGGCAAACTCTTCCGGTTAAGAGATCTCTGGTGGCAGTGCAACATTCCCCACCCCCCCCAACCCCACCGCCCTGTTACGTAGGTAAATACTAATGAAGAAAATATTATAACTATTCTAATATTGATATGATATTACTTTAATATCCTATCGAAACTTAACACACTGAAGTACAGACAGTTTCACTCCAATAACCCCCCCCCCCACTTTGATGCCTACCTACCCCCAGGTAATGATCATTTTGTTTTTAGCTTTTAATTTGCAGATGTTATGAAATAATGACTGGAATATCTGAGATCACTTTACAATATAGTTAAGCATTGTATTTCTGGGAGAACATAAGTCAGAGGCTGTAGCCACATCACCATGGATAGATTGGTATATTATCTAATTTGGTGGACCCACCCCCCAGGGTGATTTACATTACTTTAAGCATTTTTATATGAAACCTAATAAATGGGGGCTAACTATATAATCATGATAGGTGCATATCCAAAGATATACGTATAACGCAAAACATTTGAATTGTACTATATAGAAGATGCATACCAGTGTCAATTTCATTTATGGTGATTTTCATAGAGGGTCCTTTCCCCCTTCATAACTCACTTGGGTACACGTTTGTATTTTTTGCATCATGCCAGTTTGGATTTCTGAGATTTCAAGCTTCATTTTGATATATGATGCACTTTGGTCAAATAAGGTCACCGGTTACTCGAAAAATAAAGGGTTTTTCGGGCTCTTGCTGCAGCACTAAAGTGTTAAAATTATAATGTGAAATTAGTGTGACTTGTATAAGTAGCTTAAAATCAGTATCAGTTTGGGTATAATGCTCAAGTGAAATTACTAAGTTAAACATTTTTCATTATACATATATATGAAAGTGGTTGTGTTGATGTCTTGTTCTTTTTAAAAGTGTATGCTCAGAAATCCTTTCATTAGCTTATACGTCGTCTAGCCTTTTATTACACACCCACTGTTCACCTTTCCATTCCCATGTTCTATTTCACTCATTTTTCGTGCCCATATGCAATCTATATACATCAATTTTTATATACACTCATTCCCCATTCCCTTTATTCATGTATTAGAGTATTTATGTATTCTTGAATCTTACCTCTATCCAAATCGTATATTACTTGATTTTAATTATCATTGTACTATTCCGAGGTATTTAACCTCTTTGAACCACTATTTTGTCGCTTCCCTAGTGCTTCAGTGGCAATTGTGGCATGGGACTTTGTGGGCTGGACCATCAGGGTTTTTTTCGAAAAAAATATAAAATAAGCCTCTATTTGGTCTGTGCTATAGCCCCTCTTAGCGCACCTCCCGTCTGGAGGTTTCTGGATTGCTTATCTGTTTATACCTTAAACATGCCATGTATACTCTTCCTTTCGCACCGTTCCATAAACTGCTTTTCGTCCTTCCTTTTCTTGCACCATATTCTTTCATTTAAATCCTTATTACCCTTTGTCCCCTCTAAGCCCCCAGCCTTTTCCCACTCTACTCTTCGCAAAAGCAGTACTTGCATCATCAATCAATGGAACTTAGTAACTATTTGCTGAAATGAATTATAATAATATTAAATCGTATAGATCATTCAATTGAATCACACCTAGTGTTATAATTGTTAAAGCACCTATCAGTCATTTTTTTTTTCCAAACTCAAATGCCCATTTTGGTCTCTAATTGCTAGTGTTAGGTCATATCAACACCTGATATTATGGTTCATTGTGAAAAACAGACACAAGCATTTTAAGCGGTCCTGAAGATGAGCCATTTGCGACTGTTCTGCGTCCCTAAAAAAAGTGGATCCCCGACTTCCTATTAGTAAACAAACATAAAAAACATTTCTTGACAAATACGCCGCGTTACGCTTAGCCACTTACACGGGGTCCTTATTACAAAATTCCACACAGGGGGGGGACAGTGCAAAAAGTGCACTTTGATGAAATAGGGGCGCTGTTTGTTTTACTTTTGAAAAAAAATCGCTTGCATAAGGGGGCTTTAAGTGTTCATGCAAGAATATGCAATGATTAAAGCCTAATTTCCCGCTAATTTAAAGGCAGAATCAAATTCATTCGAGCAGAGTGTCCTTATTTAGGACTCTTCTTGTGTATAATGATTTACCTATACTTAATTACATTAAAATAGCCATCCAGGCACCCCCCATCCCCCGCTGCGATTGTATAATTAAAACTCCGGGTCCACACGAGGCCTGTGAACTGACCAGACCCTTTACATGAAGTCCCCTCTGTCGCATGAAAAAAAAAAAATTATTTAACAAGACAAATAAAAAAAAAACTCAGGTTCATGTAGTGTATTTTTGCAGAATTCCCATTTATAATTCATTTCAACTATTCATATGTGCACTAGTACCATTTGATATTGTTATTTGCACTGATTAAAGGCAACTGATTGAACTGATTACATGGGTCCTAAGAAGATGGTACATTTTCAGCTTAATTAAATTTACGGTGTGAATTAATCCCTGGTAGCATTTAACAATGCAAAACAGGCTTTCATATGCGATTAGGACTTTCAATCAAAACACTTGCCTAATAGCACAGACTCCTGGGCCTATTGACAAATAATTTTATTTCAAGTGACACGAGGAGATTTTTTTGAGAACAAATTTCTCTCAAATTGGTCCCTTGATCGTATTTAGACACCTACCGAGAACGTTTCAATGTTTTTGGACAACAAGCACGAAAGAACCGCAAACCTAGTTTGAACTTGCCTGACTATCCGGATTGATCCATAAGAACACCGTGCTTTGAGTTTTTCTGTGCGTGCACGACAGAAAGTACTAAATCATCATCTTATTACATAAAGACGGCGTCTTCTGCTTTTTACCTTCAGGTGTGGTCTAATCCGTTGGAATTCGTTCCAAATATGCAAAAAAACTGTTACAAAAAATTGGGGGCGCTTCCTCTCTGGAGCTCTCCTCATGTCTCTTTAAGTAAAAGAATGAGAGGATGTTAAAAACATATCTCATCAGATGCACAGCAGTTAAGATATCATTTCACCCCCAATATTAACTAACGTATCTTTCATGCATGACACTATACGACAAAATATGTTGGTGTGTCTTTAACTACTAATAGCTCCTCCTCCTAATGTTAATTGTTCTGGTATGCAAAATAATAACAAGCCTAATATATTTTCTTTATGTCAGAAACTAAATTCATTAGGGCAGATTGTTATTTAAAAGACTCTTCTTTCTTGTTTCAGTTTCTCCATTCTCTGGGAAGAATATGTTTTCATTCTTCCGGAAGTTTCATAAACATGCTCCGTTATGAGGTGTCCTACACCTAAATTCATTTCACTCGTGAGGGCCTGTTCTATTAACAATACGACATAACCCTAGAAGATTGTCGAATACATAAAAAAAAAATATACTAGTTATTTATAATTGAACTCAAATTATGTAATATGTACACATAAAAACAAAAACCCGGCAAATCTTTCTTTTAAATATTTTGGTCCTAATGTAATAATCTGTTTAAAATGAACCAAACCAGAAAACCAACCCCACGAAGGGATGTCACTAAACTTCCAAATTCAGTTAATGACGTAAATCCCAAATTATGACGAGATTGAATTTCGACTTGACCACGAAACTGTCCGAGAGCAACGTCAAATGTGCTTCTCCGACACAGGCGATTTCTGATCTGTACCTGAATTGAAATGAACGTAGGGCTGGTAATAATTATAATGAACTCAATACAGTATATTGAATATTTCATGTGCTATAGGCCTATAATTCCAAACCTGACTAAACCTAATTTGATAACTTTCTTATTTTTTTTTTTTTTTTTTTTTTTTTTTTTTAATTAATTTCTAAATACTATTTTTCTATTGCGAAACGATGGGCTAAACATGTTTAGAGTACGATTTGTAAACACTTTGGTACATTTATTTTCTAAATATGACCTTTACAATACAAGAATCAAGTTTTGGGTATCTTTCCTACATACAGGAAACAAACTTTATTTATATTCATATTATGTCTTCTTTCTTGATTGTGCTAGATGTCACCAACTAGTCGGGTATTTATACATGTCAAATAGAAATACTTAAAGCAAGCTGCGCATTTTTGCTGCAATTTATACACATAATAAAGGTACCGACAAAGGTTTCTTATAGGGTACATAAATATTTGCCTATGTATATGTTTTTCCCAGTTGATTTCGCACTCTAGATTGAATTTCACTAAACACACGTTCGTGTGAATCGCTGAAAGGCCAAACCAATTTAATTATTCTGTACTGATATCCCACCCATCTCCATTAGATGCTATCGATAAAACCCTCAAATTGGTTGGTATGAACTTTTCCAGTAGGGGCCAATTTAAGTTTCCACAGGGGGAAACTTTTAAAATGTTCCAAACCTGTTTGAAAAGTATGCCATAATGTCCATTCTAATCAGCAGGTTTTCAAAAATGTATAGTTTGTGACTCTACGACCATTTGTTTTTGGAGTTCTAGGGCAAAAATGATAACATGGTAAAAAGGTCTCTGAGTTACAGGGATCAACGTTAAAAGTTAATCTGATTATAAGTTTAAATACTTGCAAAATATTGCCTGGGGTAAGAGAACTCCTAATCTGTCATCCTCCAGTCCGTTTTTAAAATGTTTAGGTGGCCGTTTTTCACAAAGAACAAGAAATATAAGTTGGTTTGATATGACCTAACACTGTTAGCATTTAGCAACACATGTGTCAATTATTTTGGAATTTTGAAAAAAAAAATGACCTGATGGTGGGTTTAATCATGGCGGGCTTTAACATATAAATAAACCAATCCTTTTTACCACAGTTTATTTTAAATATGCTGCATGTGCAAACACACCAGCTGTAAATGAAATGTATTTTCGGTCATCCGTAATTTGTTTAATAACACGTATTTGCGAGAAGAAAATTACAAAATGTGATTTAAAGGGAAGGCCACCGATAATTCTCAGTAAAGAGCAATTGCCTGTTTTTATGGGATTTATGGCATATTTTCAAAAAAGAGGTTTGCTAGGAAAAGTTTCAGGTAATTTCCCATGAAATAACCCGGCAAATGGCCCATAAAATATGAAAATTCACGGGCTTTGCCAGTAACTTCAGCATCACGGTTTTCCGGGTTTTCTTCTCACAAGTACGGGATCCGTAAAATTACGGTTCTTTTTTACCGTACATTCTGTTTGATGTCGCGTGGACCTCAAAGGTCAGAATACCCTACTAACACAAATAAATAAGCTTGGTGCAATGGTGGGAAAAAGTGGGAATCTAGGAAGCTCCTTCCCGGGAAATTTGACCATTTTGGATGGAAATCTTGACTTTTCAGATAAAGAAATCCTAAAAAATGGTGGGAAATTTGATTGAAAGGTGACTATCTTCCCGGGAAATATGCATTTTCTTCCTGCCCTGGCCGAGTTGTGCACAAATGATCTGAATTTTATATAATAAACCAGATTTTAAGATTTTGCAAGTGTTTGATCCTCAAAGCATAAACAATATGACCTCATTTTCTAAGTTTACATCTTGGGGAATTCGCATCCTTTACCCTATTGTTGCAATCTATGCTAACATGGGCGGCAATTGCACAAACAACACTAGGGGAATCCCTGCTCTCTTTTTTAATCATAAACAAAGTACTTTTCCCCTGCAGAAAAATCTTTTTCTCAATAAAATTTAAAATCAATTTATATCTTTATCCGAAAAAAAAAATGGGGCTATTGATAAGCAACTACGCAACACCTTCCTTAGACGGAGGTTACTTTTTACAACATTTTGATTAGAAGGTAAAATAAACACACAAAAAGTAACCAGCATAATTATTATGTTTAAAAAGAACAAACCAGAAGACAGATGAAGTCTTCCTTTTCTGGACCAACCTCTCCTCCCTGGCGAATTATTCGTTAATAGAATTTTTGGCTAGCTACTGAATTCCTATCACTTACTCTGATTGCCAACTCATATTTCTTTAAAAAACAAAAACCCTTATCGCCATCTTGTAGGTCACATGCATCATGCTTTTTAGGTTTCTAAACAACTCTTACGCCATCTATACGTCAATACACACCGTGAAACTTTGTGTTTCTAAACAACTCATACTACCCTCGCGCTTTCTTTTCTATTTCGGGGGGGAGGGTAGACTTTCCCACAGTCTCCCTCGCCCTGTCTTCGTATTTAGGGAACATTGGACACATACAATCAAAATTTTTATTTTATTTTTTATTTGGAAGTATAATTTTACAACAGTGGGATTTCACCAATTATGGCAGTGATATCATGTACAAGTATATAAAATAGATCAAGAAATTTAAATCCTAAAAAAATCAGAGATCACTTGGCAAGCCCTATGCCCTGCATGGACATAATCGGTCTATCCTGATTTGGTCCTATTTTAGAAACCGCGCGCCCTCATACGAACCAACTTGCCCATGGATTGGCAAAATTCAAACCCACTTCGCATGGCTGACTCAGAGAGATTGTAGTCTCCATTAAACCAGTCGTTTATACCACAGATCCTATAGGGTCTAGGGGGAGGGGTACGGGGGGGCGCCGTAGCTCGCGCCTTGTAGTGTTTATTGTTTGTTGTAATGTTGCGACAAGGGGTGAGATGCCACGAAAAGACTTCGTAAATAAATTTTGTCGATCTTTGCTTTATTCTATACAATATTAGTTTCTAAAAATATATTTTTTTCAATTTTCCATATTTTTTTTATTTTTTTTATTTTTTTTCACAATATTTGAAAAGAAACTGATATAAAAGCTTTTAGTTTCAATCGCCTTAAGACAAAACACTTTTTACTATCGAAATAACAAAACCTTTGTTAGCCACCCTTCCTAATCGTTTTCTCTTGTTTGCAATAATGAATTCCAAAACTATATTGCACGTCAAGTTTCCATATTATTTAATAAAGACCCAACGAAATTAAACCAAATTCTCGCGACATGGTTTGGCAGGTTTGAGGCCCACGACGAATTTCACAATGAAACCGCGGCAAACGTAAACACGTAATTACGATAATTATGAATGATAAAAAAGGTTTGCAAATCAATACGATGTCGAATTCTGCGTAGAGCTGACTACGTTCACGGATTTCACCATCGCGAATGCGTACCCCAAAATTATACCAACAACCACATCAAATCAACACCGACAATTATACCATTATTGTGTGAAAACAAAGGGTTCATAATTATCTTCAGTGGTGAAAAAGGGATGAATAGTTTATACCAGACGGCTGATTTTGCGACCTATCCAGCGGCACGTCTCCGAAAATGGCGTTTGTACTAAGAACCCCCCCCCCCCCGCCCCCCCCCGGCATCCATGTTTTTCTGTGATATGAGTGAATATCATTCAGATTAGATACTCAATACAATCACTACCTTTTATTTAGTTACAGAAACAACCTTATAAAACAAAACGTGTTTTGTTAATGCGTATATTGTCAATAAAAAACCTAAGCTAAATTGTCTCCTAATTAACTTCGCTCAATGTATCTGTTTTCGTAGGTTTTTCAGCGTTTCTAATCCTGTTAAAACCATTAAGGCGTTTCCATGCGATACAATGTACAATATTATTACATCAATAATATCTGGGGCATTTTAAGTAAGTCATCTATCTGGTTAAGGTATTTTACTAACGAAAGATTGAAAAAAAAAGTTCCACCAAAGCCCTTGTCGTGTGCTGCGCCTCCTGCGTGTGTTCGGATACTTTCTAAGCAGAAAAATATTAAATATTGCTTATATTTTAGGGATAAGTCAAATAATAAAAACCTTGAAAAACGCCCAGATCAACAATTGAAATAGAACGTACGGCTGCTCCATGAGCAAGTCCAAAAATATGATCCTGGGACACCAAGTTTACCGCCCAAAAAAGGCTTTTGCGCTTAAATGCTCAAGATTATATTAAGTCTAATCCCACCATGCACCCATTTTTTGAAAATTCAACCTAATGCATGTACTACCAGTTTTCAATCCTACGAACACACACAAACAACAACGACTTAAATACCCTTCCAAAACTAAAGCTCAAAATGCTAATTTATTTAAGAACACCGCTCTCACAATATAATGTCATGTGGCTATTACCTAATGTTTTGTTTAGTGTTCCACTAATATCCCCCAAGAAGTTCCTTCCCTTTCGGTTGTTTTTGTTGGACGTTCTGATATTATGAGGAAAATGGTTATATTAATTAGCGGTGACTAATTAGTCCTGATTTTGTAATATTTGTTCCGCATTCCTTCCAGAATCAATCCATTTGCCCTCAAAACTATGAACAGAGGCTACAACCAAACACACAAAAACCTCAATTACAAGCAAGAAGCAAAATTAAATTGCTTTGTTGCGTATGTCGTAATTGACATCAAAGACATATTGCCCTTGTCTTTTTTTTTTATAAAATCATACACAGTGCAAAATTAACTAAGAAAACCATTCTATTTACACAAATATATCCAAAATAAAAGCAAGGCTTTCCTTTCTAAACCGAACTCCACTACCAGCCCGAAATACCAAGGGATCGTGAAATAATAATGACCTGTCAACTCTCTTCGACCGGTATGCTTGCATAAACACATTTTTTCTGTACAACCTCACCACGAAAGACTTTCGTTAATAACCATTATCGACTTTTTGCTTTATTCATAACATAATTGGTTCTAAAAATATATTTCCTTTCCAATTTTCCATAAGCTTATCATTTGTAACGCTGAATCAAACAATTTGAAAAGAAACCTGAAATAATTAAAGTTTTAGTACAATCGCCTCAGTTTTTACCTATCAAAATACACCTTTTCTTCAGCCACCTTCGCTAATCGTTTCCTTTGTTTTGCATAATAATTCAGAAACTATATTGCAGGTTCAAGTTTCCTTATTATTATGCAGACCCAACGAAAATGAAACCAAATTCATATATCAAAAAATAAGATAAAATTTTTTTTTCAGTAGTCACCACAGAAAAACGCATAGCAGGACAAGCTTGTCAACTCACTCATATTCCTCAATATCCAGTACTTAAAAAACCCCACTAATGACCCAAACAGTCCTAACAACAATACAAAGCCCTGACTTAAATTCCCATTGTAACTTATTTCTACCCCGAAAGACAACATTTGTGCAACAGAACAAACAATAAGTTTGTCAATATTCTTTATACGGACGTTTACAATTACGTGTTTCACTTTTCGCCTTTCAACCATTTTGAACCCCCTATTCCCTTTTATCCTTTAATATCACATTAGTTCGTCATCTAAAATATTCATAACATATAAACAAATACAACAACTTTGTTTAATCTGTCACCCACGCCTAAAAGAACTAATTAACAACAATGTTTTGTTTAAAATCCATAACCACAAAAGAAACATATTTACAAAAATACCACCGCGGCCACTGCGACCAGCGGCCGACACGGACCGTTTGACAACACGAATACAACTTTCTCAGCAAAAGCAACTTCAAACAACAGGCCGTCAACCAACTACAATTCCAAATCATCCTCACTCTTTAAAAAAAAAACAAAACCAATTGAACACCTCAATTTGTGTCCGCACCCACTACGAAACAGCGCAGAAACTTCCAATATCTAATACACAAAATACTTGAAATTCCATACAGATTACAAATAACAACCAACCCAACACAAACTCCAATTCCAAAATTCCGGGGGATACAACCCCACGCCGGTGACCGCGTCCAAACGCCCTTTAAAACTACCACGTAAAACCACGTCCACGGGCGCCGAATAGCCCACCCCAAACACACCCGCGGCACTGTGACCGCCGCCGACTGCATACCGCCTAACCTAAACTACCAACTACAATACCCCTCCCAACATACCCATTTCCACACCAAAAACCCTCAAAAGTTACCCTTCACCACCCAGATCACCCACACAAAACATTTTAAACACTGCAACATCGCATGACGACACAAAACCCCAAAACTAAAACAAAAAACTATTTGTCCACGACGCAACAACCAAAAAAAAAAAAAAAAAACCGCCCCTAATCTTTTCCCACCGCGCACTATGACCGCGCGACCGCCACCGCCTAACCACCATCACCTAGCCCCTCCAACAAAAAAAAAATAAACATACAAACACCACCGTGACCAGCGATCCAATAGCAAACCCTAATCTTCGACCGCGGCACTTTGACCGCGCCGACCGAACTCACCTACCCTCGACACTATCTCACAAATCCCACATACACCATTCTAAACACCAACAACCCCCAAACAATACCCTTTACGCACATAAATCTTTACACCTCCTCTAAAACAACAGAATCAGCGACATACTACCTTTCACACCCAAACTTCACATACAATACACCAATAGCTATCTCTCCAAACACAATCAATTATACACAAATAGCCCCAACATATACCCTTCACACGCCCTAAGACAAAATATCCAACTCATTGAGTACCACGAAAAACCCTTCGCACAAACCCTTTCCAATACACAAACTCACAGCAACCAACTAACAACTGTCACCCCTGCTAAGGGTATTCAGGAATTAACTTCCCAAAATTTTACAAATAATACAAAACGTTTGTCAAAAATAATAATATACAAAAAAATACACAACGTTGTCATTTCATTATTGGCAAACCTTGCATAATTGTTTCAATGCATTATTAATTGCGTCTAATCTCTTGAAGTGTATTGTTTTAGTTCTTACTACTACGATTTATTTATGATAATATATATTTTTTTTCTTTTTACATAGGTGAAATAAAGAGGAACATGGTAATCAAGAAGAACTAAGGAATCGCAATAGCTTCAAGCATGATACAAAAAATGAAAATGTGCTTTCTTGCCTTAGTAATTACGGTACCATCCTTTTGTTTCTTCTTTTATATACGGGTACCAGATGCAGCGAATGAGTCTGTTCCTCCAGGATACGTCCATTATGTCTGGACAAAGACTGAAGGATCTTTGGAATTTGAATTTCATAATTTACTGAGTGTACTAAGTGTCCAAAAGTATCTACATCCAAAGATGGTAATGTTTCACATTCTGGGTGACGAAATGTTTCTGAAAGGGGAATACTGGAATAAAGTAGAGCAAATGCCAAATATAAAGGTTTTACTGAGGACATATTCAGGACCTGAAGTCATAAACACTACTGTGAAAAGGAATGCAACAACCGACCAGATGATATTTGGTAAAACTGTCACCGATCTATACCACCAAACGATCTTATGTCGCCTGAAGGCTCTGGCTTTATATGGTGGCATATACCTCGACAATGATGTTCTTGTTCAAGACTCCATGGAAACGATAGCCCATTATGATTTTGTAATTGGCAAAGACATGGGTCGCATCAATCCTTCAATAATGTTATCCAAGAAGAATCAATTGTTTGTTCAGAAGTGGCTGGAAACATTCCACGAGTATGATCCACAATTATATAATGCGGATAAAGCATTGATGTCGCTCGTTTCTCTGTATCGCGATTTAGTGTTTGTAGAGGAGAAAAGATTTAGTAGAAAAGATCTTAGCAGATCAGGTTGTAGAAGCAATATATTCTATGGGTATTGTAGTCATAACGAGAATTTTGCTTTGAAACTTTATTACGCTCTTTATAGGCAAAAATTGCATCTTGCAGATGTTAACATAATGCACAATACTTTTGGGCAAATGGCGCGACGGTTGTTATATGATTCATCGACTATTGAACCCCGGGATTACAGTGTTAATGGTTCTGGAAATTATCTTGTTCCAAATATAGTCCATTACGTGTGGTATACGCCCCATGAATTTAAGTTCCTTCACTACCTAAGCACTTTAAGTTCACTTCGATATCAAAAACCGGACAAGATTATGTTTCATACAGACGCTGAACCTAAAGGTGAATATTGGGATAGTTTTAAACTAGAAGCTGGTGAGGTACTGCATATCATTCATCGCGATCAGCCTCGTCATATATTTGGTATCCCTATTAATGTATTGGAGCACAAAGCTGATGTAACCCGAATGGAGGTTCTTCTTGAACACGGAGGGATTTATCTCGACACTGATGCCATTATCGTTCGTAACCTGGACCCGTTACGCAAGTACAATTTTAGCATGGGAATAGCGTGGGGCAACGCTTTGGCGAATAGCATTATGCTGTCAGCTCCACAATCACGATTTCTGAAGATCTATTATGATTCGTACAACAACTTTGATGATAAGCAATGGGCCTGGAATTCAGTTAGGATGCCATATCGTCTTGCATGTGAACATCCCGATTTGATTAACATTGAACCAATATCACTTCTGCGCCCACAGTGGACTGATTGGTGGAAGATAAAACGAATGTGGAAGGCTGGTGCCCTCGTAGACTGGTCTCACAGTCACGTTATCCATGTGTACCATCGTACTCATGATGTTGAATACGATCCACAGCAAATAAAAATGATGAACACAACTTTTGGAGAAATAGCAAGGCATGCTTATTATGGCAAACTAGAAATGATACTGGACAACGAACATGAAACTGGCTAGGTTTAAAGGGATAAGCAGCGATTTGGTGATCCGAAAGATTGAAAAAAAATCATCAAAATTCAAATTTTGGTATTTTTGTTACTGGCATGGATGTGCTAACATAACCTGCAAGTGGTTAGCTTAAAATCCGTGTTTTAAAGACAAGGCAGTAGTTTTTATCTGATTCAATAATTTCAGAACGTGCGTATCAAAATTCCGACTTGAGATCAAAAAAGACCTTTTTCTGTGAGTATCCCAAATTTATAAGCGTAATACCAGCCTGAATACTGTGCACCATGAATACCAACAATAACAATAATTATCAACAGTGTGTGGTATTAATACCTACCAGTAAAACTGCCGAGCTCATTTATGAATTCGATGTGTGTGAAATGTAAACACTTGATACCGTTCTACCCAGAAATTACTTTTAATCATTGCATAATATTGTGTAATACAATCTGGAGTAGATTCTGCATAATGGTTATACGCCACTAACTGGCCGTAAGGATAAGAAAATTTTGGGTGGACTACATTCTTGCATGGCATCTGAAAAAAAACTGCTTTAAAATATCTGAAAATGCAATAGTTGTGTTAAGAAAGTGATGGAATTTCATGATGGAAATGGTAGACTGGTATGTTTTCTCACACTAAGTGGTATTTTTTGAAAAATTGTAACTTCTTAGTTCTCCAGGTAGACAAGGATGAATATTCATTAATCTTTCCTTGCCAGCGCAAACAAGTGTTGAAAAAAAAGTGCGCTTGTCCATCGCTTTCCTAGTGGATAGCATCAGCCCGGACATGCCGGAGCAGAACGGTATTACATTATACAATTTTTGTATTTGTTTTGAAAATGCACTAGTTATTTTACACCTTTCGGACCTAACACCTATACAGTGTCCCCCCCCAAAAAAACAAACAAACAAACAAACAACGCAACACTTGGTGCCAGCCGCCATAAGTTTTGAACAAAAGCACACGACTACTTGTTCTTTGTTGTAAGATGACAAAGGACTGTTAGCTAATGACCCAGAAAAACTCATGATAATTATAGAGTTAGTAGTTTTTAAGATTATGATCCCAACAATCAAGTAACCTGCAGGACCTATTTTACCAATTGAGGAACTAGTAACTACAAAATGCGGCACGGTACTTTTTGGTGTGCAGAACCACCAATATGAATCTCCAAGTCCAACAACCATTTTCCTTTTTTAAATGAAAGGTGCTGCAACGAATATTAACTGATGAATGTTTCCATTGGTAATAACAGCTGATAAACATGCATTTTAACACACTTAAAAGATGGAATTAGGCGTGTATGATCAACAAGCACGTACTATCCAAATTGGACAGCATTGGATTAGAGCTAATCAATCATCGTCGTTTTGCGACAGTACACAAAGTTATCTTAAAGAGACACTGGCACATTTGAAAAATAGTGCGCCCTCAAGATTTTCAAAATCGATATTTTTGCATGGTTGTAAGGCTTTTATATATACAAAAGCCCTCACCCGAAATGATTAAGACCAAATCAGCTTCCTTATGCATGGGTAAACAGAACGATTTTATAATTTAACGTCGCCGGCGACGTTAAATTCAGCAGACGACGAAAATGCCGTTTAACAAGAACACGCACGCCTATGCTTGTTTCCCACGCATTCACACTGTTGATCGGTCAACACCTTTTTAATATCAGTGAGTACGACGTCAAAAATATCATGTAATATACACATTGGGTTTGATTAAAGTTTATGGAAAACTTAAAGTTGGCATAATAATTACCTGGATGTCTTTATCCTCAAATCCATGTCACCTATCGGTTTCGGGGTATGTATTTGTATGTGTAAAATATTCTCTGTTCTTCCAAATGCCTTGACTATCATTTGAGAGCCAATTTTGAAGAAATTTCATATTTTGTGAAAATGTGCCAGTGCCGCTTTAACCCAAATTGAATGACCGGATGAATATTTATATTGTTATCGAGTTTGTGTGAAAACGGGTTTTTACTTTCATAAATTCAGAATGTACAAGCAGTTGTAGCACAACGCATTTATAATTTTATGTAACGTAGAGTTTGTTGATGACTTACCTCATAGTTTTTCTAATATTTCTTGAAATGTATTTTATCACCAATAAATTAATGCATTATCTTCAACAGTTTAATAAAATTATGTAAATGGCGGTTATTTGGATCAAGTAGAGTTGTTCTGCAAGAAAATTGGGCAATTAAATATTGATTGCAATCAGATTGCATTTGCCATTCTGTACACTTGTGTAACACTGGCTAAATTAAAGCTAATAATAAGTGGTATTTTGACATTAATTTGAGACAATTTACTTCGCGCTCATCAATTTCACATCGATTTGCCCCCTACTAGCCGTAGCTCCGACTAAGTAGGTGATCGCATAATTAAAATAAAAATTCCTTTAAAAGAAAGGGGCGCCCCACGGAGTGAGTCTTGTTTGGTTGTTCATGTTGGTTGGGGGGAAATAACTTTTTTAAGAAAGAACGGTACACAATCTCAATTGAATTATCGAAGTTTTGTTGGCAACTTTTTTGTACAAAATGTTTGAATAATTAAAAAATAGATATATATTGAATTACAAGAATATAGTTATGAACAGTTTAGTTGTTGGTGAAAGTTGCATTTTGTATAGGAGCCAATCCAAATATCGTATTATATTGAAATCTAAGGAACTTAGAGCTTTATTTTTGTAGCCAATACAAGGTAAAAGAAAGTGTTTAATTGTTTACACATATGAAACTATATACTAAGACCATACTTGGTTGTTTATTAATCTTTTGTTGCACTTATAAGAATTGGAAATGTTTTATTTCAGCATTTTAAGGGAGTGGGATTTGTTTTATTGAGGCAACCTGTTTTTTTGGCAGCAACAGCTGATGGGGTGGATTTTGAGAATTTGCCTTGTTGTGGTAATGTATTTTTAATGACCTTTGCCCTTGATAGTGACCCTTGACTTCCAGGAAACAAATGAGGGTGGTGCTTGTAAAACTCAAATGGAGGTTGGTTTTTTATTGATAGCCATATTTTTCCAATGAGGTCATTTACATTTCAGCTTATTTTACCACGTGACTTCACAAGACATTTGAATGGTATGAGGCTTTTGACCTTAATTAAAAATGATGTTCCTATGTTTCACCTTTGATTGTTATAAACCACTATTAAAATTTTGCATAAAAAATCAATGCCTTGTTCATTTCACCAAATTTTGAAAGTTATTTAGATAACATCCAGGGTGAGACTTCCATCATTCCAACAAATGTTGCCATCAAGTAATATTGCATAAATATGACCTAATTGGCATAAATTTTTTTCGATATTTTGCTGTTTTCCTGCGACTATCGGTGAATGTATAACCACAAATTGTATAAAACTTTCATTATTTTGGTTAAAAAAGTCCTATTTTGCAAATCCTTAATACCGATCATACATTCACTTTTCATCATTCAGGCAAGTTGTCGTTCTGATCATTTTAACATCTTTTTGGCTGAGGGGACGTACTTAGTGTTTAATAATGACAATTTTAGATATCCCTACAAATGCTCCTGATCATACTTTGCGATCGAGCTTCATATTCCTCTTGAAAATATTGTTTGTTTTTTTTGAAGGAAATATTACTTAAAAGTATCCCACTGTTATAAAGTCTGGTTTTAGATATATGATTCAGTTTAGAAACCATCTTATACCAATGACCTAAACATTTAATTAAAACATGAAAAATAAATGGATATGAATAATGAAATAGTGACCTCTTTTTTCGAACAGTCACCGGAAACTAACAATCCAATTCCATTGGCCTTAATAATTTTGTGTTTTATTCTTTCATCTGCTTATATTATTTTTATAGTATTTTTTTAATTAATTTTACTTTAATATTGTTTTTTTTTTAAATTCTTATTTGTTTCCGTCTTTTTCTTTTTTATTTTCATTTAGCGTTTTTCTATTTTTCGACTCCTTGTTCAATTGTTAATAATTCCTTTTGAATTTTTTATTCTGTATTTTATTTTAATATTTTAATTCATTTTTCTTTTGTTCCATTTGTAATTTTGTTTTTATATTATTAGTTTTTATCACTTATCTTTATTTTTTTTATTAGTTCATTTTTTAGTACTTTGTTTATTTTTTTCTTTTTTTTAAGGGTTTTTTTAATGTTATTATTGTTTACATTAAACGTTTTGTTTATTCATTTAATTTGTCTTATATTTTTTATGTATTTTTCTTACTTGAAGTAATAATGTTTTTCTTTTAAAAAATCGTATGTGTTATTTGTCTTTTCTTTATTATTGTATTTAGCGTTTTCTTTTCTTTCTTTTTTTCACTCATTGTCAATTGTAATTCTTTTGAATTTTTTTTATTTTATATATGTTTAATTTATTTTCTTTTGTTTCCGTTCCGTTCATAATTTTGTCAGTTTCAATTATTATTATTTTTCATTTTGGCCTACTTATTCCCACTTCGTGGATTCAATTTACGCTGTGTAGGTTGTTAAAAAAGAAAAAAATCGGGAAAAGGGAGAAAAAAAAAGCAAAACAACGGACTCTTTCCTGGTAACAAACGCTCAAACGACGAACCAAACCAAAATAACAACAATGAAAAATCAAACTTCCTTGAACGATTTCGAACCCATGACCAACGGGGGGAAAATCAATGCTGCTTTGTCACACTTAAACCGCTCGCGCCTTAGACCGCTAGGCCACAAAGGAACTAGCTAATATACGTGTAATCTGCTCATTGATCACAAGGTGTCGAATGCACATTGACATGACCCAATATGGCATGTTACGTGGAGAATTCCATTATAGAGTGTTTTGAAAAATATTCCTTAAATTTCGCAGGAAAAATGGAACTTCTTCTTGATTAAAACTATGCCGAAAGAAATTCATTTTTAGGTCATCATGTCATCTCGAGCAACTCCTCATAGATTTTTCACCATATTGGAACATCCGCTATGTAACCATTGGCGTGATTGTAACGTAGAATCACCATTTGGATACAGTGTTCCACGGCGGTTCCGGAAGTGCGTAGTCTGTGTCACAGACTGCGAAAGAATATTATATTAGTACGGGCGGGAGCGATAACGTTATCTCGGAAAAACGAAAGGGGTTATCTGGGAGATTTTTGCATAAGCATGGGCCGGTACTATGTTTGTTTGAATTGTATCATAATTGGGTCCGAACCTATAGAACCTTAGCGAGAAAAATTGAACGTTTTTTGTCGGGGTGGTACTTCGGTGCTCGCTATCACGGAAAAGTAAGGCACGGCAACGCTACGGGCCCCATCCCTTGTACTTACCGACCGCACGTCGTCGTCGTAACAGTTTTCCAAAGCCTAATAAAAAAAAAAACTCTGGTCATTGGTTAAGCATGGTGGTTTTAGCTGGAATTTGGGTGTGATATGTTGGATTTCTTTAGTGAGAGTTTTAAATTGTGAAGAAAATGCTCAAAAGTGCCATTTTTCCACAGGGAATACTGTGTCTTAAGTTAGTATTAGTAGTGTAGATAGATCAAAACTAAGCACCAAAGTGCATGGATTGTCCATTACTTGAATGCAAATGTCCCAGGTCAGGGCCAGTAATATATATTTTGTTGGGGGGGGGGGGGGGGCGACACCTCGAAAAAGTTGGCCTTTTTGGTAAAAGTGACCTTACCCCACCTAAAATGGTCTTTTTTGCATTTTTAAGCCTCTGATCACCAAATTTAGACTTTCTTGTCAAATGTCTTTCTTTAATTTTGGACGGTTATATAAATGCACAAAAAAAACCTCAGTCAAAGTGGACCTTCTTTGCCCCTTTTTGTGGAATTGCGGGGGGGTCGCCCGCACCCCCGCAACCCCCTGCGTACAGGCCCTGACACACTTTAATTTTACTTTGAAAAAAAGTCAAATGCTGTAATATAGAACGCCCTCCCGACGCCCCTGCCTCGCTGAATGCGCCTGGCCAAAAATTAAACCCCCCCCCAAAAGGAAATACCCTTTTGTCTCGTTTTCCTCTAAAAACAAAATCAGTTTTCCTTTCGAGCTTTCCTGAAAAACAACGAATTGCCTCACGCCCTCCCCACCCTCATCTTGACTAAAAATTGTGCCTCCCTAGATCCCATTGTGTCACCAGGGGTAATTACCTCCCAAATGCACCCAGTTTTAGGAAATTCACCTCAGAAAGTCATGTTATCTCACAAAGTGCATCCTGTTCTTACGGGTTTCTTAACCTGTCCGTAACACATAACAACACGACTTTTACGCTTCTTTTAGCCACAAAGCTTAGTAAGAAGGGAATTTTTCGCTATGATCATGAAATTTCCTGTGGTTCTTATACGTCGGTGCTGGTTCTTAATTCTTGGACTTCTTACCCCTTTCAACCCTAGTAGTTGGGTCATTTGGAGCAATCCCGTGACCGTGGAGAGCATAATCACTCAGTTATCTCATTGTATTTGTCTTCTCTGAAGTTAATGAACACATTTTTAGTGGGTGCCCTTCGCGAAACTGTGGGCGAATCCAGAAGGGGAAAATTCATAATACAAGGGGTCAAAAATGACAAAAAGCTTGGACTTTCTGTACTGTAAAAAGTAAACAAATGTTTCGTCTTGTTAAGGATTAAAAAGGTATTGTGTTTGTACTACTAATAATTATGGGTTATGAGCTATAAACACAAAATCGGTCACATGTCCCAAGGTCATCACGAAGGGTTAAATCTAAATATTGCTCCGATTCCTTCAAATGGCTCAAATTGTTCATCGTTCCTCAGACACTGCAATTCAATTTTTTTTCAATTCAATCAATTTATTTATTCAGCAAATATCGACATGACAGAAATGAAAAAAAAGTTCTATTAGAAATATACATACATTATCATTGAAAAACGGTGCTAGATGACCAGGTGGGGATAGATTATGCCTAGGACCAGTAATGGACAACCCTAAAGGGCTTATAGTTATTACTGACCCTGTAATCCATACAAAGAAGAGATACTCGATATTACCAAAAGACACAAGTAGGGGATTATATAAAGGATTACATAGGTCAAATATATATTATACAAAAAAAAACCAAATCACGATCGCTATGCTAAACAAACACATTCACGGGAATACACATACGGGAATTGGAACAAGAAACTTTCCAACATGTCTTGCTGGGTATGGATACTATGCATATGAGGAAGCAGAGGGAGGAGAGGAACAAGTTGAAGAAAAAGTCAGGAGTAGAGATATAAATAAGGAGAATAAAGTGAGGATAGAAAAAAGGACTTGAGGAGTAATTATTAAATTGTCACGGTTGATGAAAGGTTTTTTCCGTTGAGATTTAAAAGTATTTTGTGTATTGTTGTGATGATTCTGGAATCATTCAAAGTTTGGCGCGTGCGAATACTGAATAAGTGCTTTTCAGAGGAAGATTTATGGGAAGGGAGATGAAGTTTGTCAGCTTGTCTGGCTATAATACGCTGTTGGATTTGCTGTTTGTGGTAAAGTATTGCTGAAGTTCGGAGTAAGCGATCGTTGTGATAGTCAAACCTGAAGAGCGCTGTTTTGAAAGTTGATTAAGGTGCTCTAGTTTAAGTGTTTTCAGTAGTGATAATGGTAATAAAAGGGTTTTTCTAGGGGGTGAGTTTGTGATAGTGCTGAAGGCCCATGTTCTGTGTGATGTTTAGTTTTTGCTTGATATCGTGATGATAGTTGGAGCCCAGATGATGTTACAGATTGCTAATGTATGGGGAACTTTGTGTTGTAATTGATTTTAAGGTGTAGTCGGGAAGGTGGTGTTTAACTCGTCTATTGTATCAATTTGCGGGAGACGCTTTGGTAAGTGACAGATTTGATGTGTTCATTCCATGTTCTTTAAATCGCGCTTGTGAGCTCAAGAATTTTGGTTGATGTACTGGGAGATTGTCTGGTTATCTTGTTAATTTTTATTGCTTGATTGGTGTTGTGTGTAGTGAAAAGCATGGGAGTTAGTTTTTTAAACATGATAGAAAGTTTTTTAGCCTGAACCATCAGTGATTTTTGCGAGTTCGTGATTCCTAATGCTGTTTAAAAAAGCGCATTAAATTTTAGGGTTTGAGAGAAAATGTGTGTGTCAGCTTTGCAACTAATATTAGTTTTGATTTTGAATGTTTGTGATGTCATTCATTAAAGGATGAAAAGTAGGGTCCAAGGATTGAGCCTGGCGGGACGCCAACTGTGAATAGGTTTTGATGGAGATGCGGTGGAGTGTAACATCTACTGATTGTTGAGCGGTTATTTAGGTACTCCTGAACCCCAAGGCTCCTCCACGGCCAACCGTAATGATCAAGCTTGTGAAGAAGAATTCGTGGTCAATGGTGTTTAAAGCCTTGGAGAGATCCAGGAATACCCCATGTGTTGATTTGATTTTTTTAGTGCAAGTTGAGGTTGTATTAGTTCACGGATTGCCAGGTACGTTGAGCGTTGGGCCTAACCGTAGTTGGTCAAAAATCGAAAGGAATGGTTGTGCATTAGTGAAGATGTAAACAGACGTGTGTACATAATTTTTTCAGTAGTTTTGAAAAGATGGAAGAACAGAAATGGTCCGGTTAATTGCCATGTTTATGTGCATCTTTGGGTTTTAAAATAGGACTGACTTTGGCTGATTTGAGGTCATCTGGGAAAGTTCCCGGTGAGAAGTGATTGGTTACATTGTTGCATCAGAGGCGATATGATGTTATCGTATGATTTGTTAGCAATCCCCAAGATCTATCTTGTCGGTACCTGCACTTTTACCAGTTTAGTAGATGACGAAGTTTGTGCCTCTTCATCTTCATTGACTGGTATTCATGAAAATTGATGTAAACAGGGTAAATGTATTTTTTGGAAGGGTTTTTATATTAAAAGGTTATTTAAAGGTGGAATTTTGTTAGCCAAGATTTTGCCCAGGTTAGTGAAGTGATTGTTGAATGTGTTAGCTATGTCAAGCGGTCGGTTTCTGCTTAGTATTATGAGTTAACTTGTCAGGGATTTGGTTTATTGATCTTTCCTGCCTAGAATGGTGTTGAGGAATGTCCAGGTTTTGTAATATTATTTTAAGTTTTCGGAATTTGTTCTGTGTTAAATTTGTTTTTGTATTGTGTTTGTTGTTTTAATTCTTCTTTTTTTCTTTCAGTATGTTTTTACGAGTCCGTGCTTGTTTTGATTGACTTGAAATTGCTGTTGTCATTAGGCTGCTTATGGTTACGATTTTTTTTCTTCTGCCAGGCAGAAGATGAATCCTGAATTGCACCAAAACCTCATCAGTGGGACACGTTCTTATTAGTTGTGTACACCCCTCCAGTGTTTACATTTCTCTCACTGTTACTGAAAACGGGCTGTTGATCACGAGTCTCATATTTCCATGCAATGGCTTGATCATGATCTACATCCCTACTTGCAACCCAGTAGTATATTTGTTGCCAGTTGTGGGCGGTCCGTGTCGGTTGTCACGAAATGAGACATTCAACCTAAAGGTAGCTATGTACCAGTTTTTTCTGATTGGTTGGGGTCATATTTGCAAAGTTTGCTGACCAAATTAACTGTCAAATTAGCTGTCTATAAGAGCCAATTTTATCCAAAAAATGTATAATATACAATTGTGGTACAGAATTACATTGTTTGTATGTCTATTTACACGATCAGCGGAACTAGTTCATTAAGCAGACTAATATTTCATGTGTGTAAACATGCCACAAACTTTGTTGTACAGCAATTTAGACAGATAACTACCACAATGGTGAATTGGCCTTTGCACTGGATAAAGTTCCCTTAAAATGGAAGTGTGGTAACCTGGAACTGGGTGGTACCATGCAATGCGATTTTCTACTTCAATAAATACCAGAGTATCCGAAAAGTAACATGAAACTGAATGTCTTTTTGTTTCACAATAAAGGTTGACTCATTAGATTGATGCCTTGCATAGTATCATTACAATATAGTGTTCCAAAACTCAATTTGTTGTTTCATTTCACAAATTGTGCACTAAAATGCAGAAGATTGTCCTTTTTTAAGGACTCGTCTTGTTATGTGGTCTCTGTTGAAAGGGTAATGATTCGTTGTAATTTTTGGTATAAAGTTGTGCGACGTTGCTATAATAACTCTATGTTAGGGTCATTTTCTGTGAGTAATTTCCCATGATTCAGTGTTGAGTCTACGGTTCAAAAGTGCGAAGGTTTGTGATCGCTGTAGTCACGTTAGTGAGGGTTGTTTTTTGTGGTGCAGCTTATGCTTAAGAGATGGAATGAGGAATATTGGAGTGATCTGTGGTGTCTTTTACAAATATCGGCCTGGTTGGGATCTGTGTCAGTGGAAGTTGGGTGATTATGTTATAATGACGTTGGGCTGTGTTATGCGAATTCTTGTAGGTCTGGTTAATTTTGGTGAAGCAGCTTTAGCAAGTTATGTGTTAATAAAGTCATTATGTTGTGGATGAGTGGAATCCTTGAGAAGATGGGATATTAAAGTCACCGCCAATATAGACATCGCGCGATTGGTTTTATTTAGTTCATAGTCATGTGGAAGTTTAGGCACACATCCCTTAACAGGCTTAAGGATGGAAATGGAGTACAGACTTTTTCTATTGATAGATTTTAAGTTCATAGGACCTACCCATAATTTTTGGAGGGTGTGCAAAATGTGTTCCAGTGTTCATTTTTTAAAATCCCAATATGGCTGCTACATGTTTAAAAATTCCGTAAATCCCTTAAGTCTTTCTGATCGAGACAAATATTTCCTCGGTACTCCCGTGTTTCAAGCACGACAAATTTGTAATGTATTTCATCATTACATTGCCACCAAAATCCAATATGGCTGCTCAAAATCAAATATGCGCTCTCGAATCATTAAAATAGTCTTAACTCCTCCAGTATACATATTAGGCTCTTAATACATTACTGACCCCTAATATGGTTCTGCAGGTGGTTCAAAATCGGTTAAAATTGATCACACTCTGCCAAGTGTTATTTATTTTTACTTTTAACACCTCGAGAATCATTTCCCACGCATCAGGATACGTCAAGTTTTCTGACATTTTGGCATTTTCGCGAGAGGCTGATTCCAGGTCCCGATATGCATGCTTTCTAACTTTTACCACGTATGAATACTGTAATTTGATCACTAGAAACCCCTTATTTAAGCATTTTTGTCTGTAATGGACATTTCAAAAGTCAGATGGCAAGCCCAATACAGCTGCCTTTAAAATAGTAAAACTACATATATGTGTATTATATGTAGTTACAAATCCTACCTTTGTATGGCAAAGGTGTAAATTACGGTATGGAAAGTATTTGACCTTTGACATTCTAATCTTGAATTTCTGTTTCTTTACAGACACCAATTTGAAGATGGCATGATGGGGGGCCAATGTGGCTACCTTTTTATCTTCTTTAACCCGATAAATTACATACATCGTAATTGTATTAAGTTATACACCCAAAAGGATATTAACCGTTAATTTAAAGTATGAGATGTAGTCTTTGAGCATTTAATAACTCGTATCTGGTATATTTGTTTTTACAACATGCTT
This sequence comes from Ophioderma brevispina, assembly GCA_023653785.1. NCBI lineage: Eukaryota > Metazoa > Echinodermata > Ophiuroidea > Amphilepidida > Ophiodermatidae > Ophioderma > Ophioderma brevispina. Next base: position 76,266 of record JAMKCH010075720.1, read on the forward strand.
AAATTCAAAGACGGGCCAATATATTATGCATATATTAACATTTGGTAAGTTGAAAGATCTTAAAAAAGGCAGCCACATTGGCTTCCATCTTGTTTGGTAAAGTCAGATCTGAGTTTTTCCTCCTGGGTATAGAACCCAGAATTATGCCTCACTTTCAAATACCTGATGAGTTATGGTCACGTTGAAATGATTTCACCATGGCATCTTGGGTTTAGGGTTAAAAGTGCGAATGTTGTGATCTCTGTAGTCACGTTTAGTGATTGTTGTTTTTGTGGCATGCTTATGCTTAAGAGATGGAATGAGGAATATTGGGAAGTGATCTGTGGTGTCTGTGACAAATATCCCTGGTGTGGAGTCTGTGTCAGTGGAGTTGGTGATTATGTTATCAATGAGCGTGGCTGTGTTATGCGTAATTCTTGTAGGTCTGTTAATTTTGGGGATATAAGAGTTTGCAAGTGATGTGTTAATAAAGTCATTAATGTGTGGATGAGTGGAATAATTGAGAAGATTGATATTAAAGTCACCGACAATATAGACATCGCGATTGGTTTTATTTAGTTCATAGTCAGGTGGAAGTTTAGGCACACAGCCTTAACATGCTTAAGGATGGAAATGGAGTACAGACTTTTTCTATTGATAGATTTTAGTTCATTAGGACCTAAGCCAATAATTTTTGGAGGGGTGTGCAAAATGTGTTACAGTGGCATTTTTGAAAATCCAATATGGCTGCTACCATGTTAAAAATTACTTAAAATCCCTTAAGTATTTCTGATAGAGACAAATATTTCTCGGTACTCTGGTGTTTTAAGCACGAAAAAGAGTTGGTAATGTAATTTCATCATTACATTGCCACCAAAATCCAATATGGCTGCTCAAAAGTCAAATATGCTCTCGAAATCATTAAAATGATCTTAACTCCTCCATTATACATATTTACGCTACTTGAATACATACTGAACACCTAAAATATGTTCTGCAGGTGTTCAAAATCTGTTATAATTGATCACACTCTGCAAGTGTTACTTTAACACCTCTAGAATGCATTTCCAACGCATCAGGATACGTCAAGTGTTCTGCACATTTTGCAGTTTAGAGGCTTGATTCCAGTGTCTATATGCATGCTTTATACTTTACACTTATGAGATACATGTATTTGATCACTAGAAACCCTTATTTAGCATTTTTCTGTAATGGACATTTTCAAAATTCAAGATGGCAGCCAATACAGCTGCCTTTAAAAATAGTAAAACCTACATGATATGTGTATTATATGTAGTTACATCAACTAATTTGTATTGCAAAGGTGTAAATTAAGGTATGGGATAAGTATTTGACCATTTGACATTCTAATCTGGAATTTCTGTTTCTTTGACATACAAACATTTTAAGATGGGCATGATGGGGGCCAATGTGGCTGCCTTTTTATCTTCTTTAAAACCCTATAAATTACGATACATCTGTATTGTATTAAGTTATAACACCCAAAAGGATTATTAAAGTTTAAATTAAAGTATGAGATGTATGTCTTTGAGCATTAATAACTCGTATCTGGTATATTTGTTTTGACAACATGCTTAAAATTCAAAATGACGGCCAATATATTATGCATATATGACAATTTGTAAGTTTTAAAGATCTTAAAAGGCAGCCACATTGGCTTCCATCTTGATTGGTAAAGTCAGATATGAGTTCCTCCTGGGTATAGAACCCAGAATTATGCCTCAATTTCAAATACCTGATGAGTTATGGTCACTTGAATGATTTCAGGGCATATTGGGTTTTAGGGTGGCCATATTGGGTTTGATGGTAATGTTGTGATCAAATCTGTAGACAAGATGTGTTGACAAGTCAGACAAGACGAAAGCACTAAAAACAAACACAGAAACAAAAACATTTTCCACCGTCAAACATATTTTTAAAATTCGGAGATCAATAGAGGTCAATGGGGTTGACCTTGTTTGTCATTTATCTCGATAAACAAATACAAATGAGAGTGTCGACTACTTTTGTTGCAATCTCTGTGGAAAGGTTAACAATTTGAGACCATTTGTAAAGAAATCGGTGCAATATTAAAGGTTTAACCTTTGGTGATTACCTTTAACATTAGACGAATTTTGTCTTATACCTCGGTAACCATACCTTGTAGGTAGTGCAAACTATACCTGTTTTTAATTCTTCTAACAAGAAGAACACTTTGCTTACCTTTTTAAAGCAATCCAAGCATTTTTCATTTTTACCCCTGTATTATGAATTTCCCCCTCCTGGATTCCGCCCACACTTTCTCGAGGCGAGGGGCACCCCGCTAAGTTTGTTCATTAACCTTCATAGAAGACAAATCCATTGAAAAATGATGCTCTGCTCTCCACGGTCACGGAATTGCCCCAAATTACCCAACTAAAGTACTGACTTGTGTTTTGTGCAGTACTCTGTTCCCGGATGGAAATGGGCACTTAACGAGATGCATTATGGGGATCACGCAAATCGTCTATTGTATATGTACATGTACATGATGCACGAGATAATAATGCACATATGCATGAGTGAGTGTACAGTATATAGGCATAATATGATTACGATCGACCCGCTTATTTCATGGACCATGACCAGTTCAGTATCCTTAACCTTGACGCATTAATAATATCGGAGAGTGTTTGAACCGATCCCATAATGCATTGCAGTGTGCCTATTCTGTACAATGTACCAGCCTTAAGTTAGCTAAAACATACGACGAGCGTACTATTAATTCAGAAAACTTACCTTATCAGCTCTTATCTGTAACGTTGCACTATATAGTGGTGTAATCGTCCGGCAGGTGACAAGCAGGGCACGGTTACGATCGAAAATATCACCTTCTGTCGTAAATTCAACATTAGCGCCTCGGTTGTTGTTTGTTCCTTTGATATTCTTCTTCATTTCTGTAAGAAAATTTATTTTTAGGCACTGTCCGGCGACGCGAACGAATAACATATTTTTCTGTAAACATTAACTCTGGTACACTGTTAAAAATGTTCCTAATTTTACCAGATTTTACCTTTTAAATTACGGTAAACCCCAATTATTCAATAATCTTCACGCTTTATTACAATTTGGAAGCAGAAAAAATGTAAATAAACAGTGGCTAGAAAATAATACTACACATTTTGAAAAAAGGTAGTATTTATAGTTTCCGTAATATTACGTTCTTTTGTAAGTTACTTGTTTTTAATGTAAGAATATGAATATAAAAATCGTTTCACCTATAATATGTGTTAAATAACGTCGTAAGTAACGTCATTAAAAATGCCAAATCTTATTTTCCTATCATTTTTAAAGATAGTTTAAAAAACTCTAATTGTAGAACCCAATTCCTCCTTTTTGTATTACACACATATATATTTAATTTTAGCATCTGCTATCAGTAAAGTCATGTAGTGTAGTGGATCATAAGGTTTAGGACTTGTAATCGTAAGGCCCTGGTTCGAATCTATGTAAGGTATATGTATTAAGTTTGCTCATGATGATGATGAAATGGTGACATTAGAATGTGTACATTACCATATAAAACAAAATGTATAAACTGGTTTATTTTGTTGTTTTCCCCTTTTTTATTGCTTTTTGCTCAAAATTGTTTGCCTGAAATATAATTTTTTTACAACCACGTACGTGGTAACGTATACAACGTTTGTATGATGCCAAAAGCTACAACGTGAAAATTTGGTCAGAGGATTGTAATAACGTTTTAATTCTTAATGTTGTTTAAACAAGTCAAAACCAACAATAACGTTGTTGAGATTTTACGTCGTTATTTTACGTTCCCATGCAGTTCCATGCAGTTATTTTACGTTCTGCTCGTTGTGAGTCCCAGCTGCCAGTCAAATCCCTGTTTTTTACAGGTTTATTTTTCCATCGAAGATGGTATAAAATCGGATAGATAAAAGCCACTACTTTGCAAGTTACCCTAGCATATGTGTAGCAAGCAAATGAATGGCAGAATATCACAGTCATGCACAGAGTTGGGTGGTTGTCTCATGTAGCAGTGCAAAGTCCTCTGGTTCCAATTATTTTAAGAATTAAGGACATGGTATATGCCTACTAGGAATTTCATTTACATTTCCTAAGCAGCTAGAAACAAAACTTTTGATTGGATGATAGCGCACCCATCACAGTGGATAACTTCTCAGTTCATTGACATGTAATGGATGATATGATCCATGGTTTTGAGAGTACCATTATGTGTTCAATGCCCAGATAGCACACACTATGAGTTACAATATGCTCATCAACCAAGGGCACAGTCCAGTGGGTTGTACTACATGCATTGACATGAACTGATCTTGTGTATTCTAGGTATCATATATTATACACAACACTCAGGGGTGTGTTTTCTAAATACACTTGTGAATGAAAGCTATTGAACTGTGCCATAGGAGTTGATACTTCATTGCCTCATAGTGTCAAGCATTGTTTTGAAACTTGTTTTCCTGTTTAGTGAATTTTGTAATCTCGGTGCAATGGACTGTGGTTAAAATATTTAGAATCTAGCTATGAAATGGATATGGCTGTATAAAGGCTGGCATTTTCAAACCAGTGGTATTTCAAAATTAAAGGTTGACGCATGAGTATGGTTGATGCCTGAAATATATACTGTGGTTATATTATCTCTCTAATATTCAAGGGGGTTTCCTATGATCTCTGAGTATTTACACTAACATAATAGTACTAACATCCTCGCTAAGCGATGGTTGTCTTTTTAAAAGACTATTCTTGTTAACAGTGTACATGTTCCCGGATGGAAATGCAATGGGCACTTAACGACATGCATTATTGGGATCTGGCAAATCGTCTATTGCGCAAAGCATCCGTGCATGTACAGGGTCATAAAGTAACTGGGTTATCGAGCTGGACAACCGGTTGGACAAAACACGTCGTCAAGGGCAAGCTGGCAAGGCCACTCAAATGTATACCGTGCTTTGCACACTGGATAACTGGAAATTGCTTCTTTTGCGTTTTAAAATTGGCTGCGTGCACGCTGAATCTCAATCCTAAATAAGAAATCTCGTAACCTCGAACTCGTATGCCGGCTCTGCAAACAACTAAAACTACGTGTACAACAAATGAGTACTATCTATAATATAAAGGTAAGATTTATTATTTACTACTATACTACTTAGTACAACGGAGTCATACTGAAATTTCGGGCATGTCAGACGAGTCATCAATCTTTTTGCATTTCACATTTACGAATCACCCTCATTTCTAGTATGACGACATTCATGACATTACATAAGTCAAATCGTGTAGCACGAATCCCGACAAGAATATCTCCAAAATACAGACTTAATATTTATTTTCATCGAAGAAACAGAATTGCAGGAGATAAATAACAAGTACAAGTAGGTGCATGATAAATACTGCGGCCATTAGGGTTATTTTTCTTAGTGTAATTGACTTCCGACGCAGCACTGCGTCGACGAGTCCATACTTAATACAGTGCTTGATTGCTACGGCTTTTCAATGCATTATTGGCCTTTACGTCGTGCCGACGACCGATGTCAAAAAACGACGTAAAGGTTCCCTGTACTATATACTACTACTACTACTACTAATCTACTACTACTACTACTACTACTACTGCTACTGCTACTACTACTACTACTACTACTACTACTACTACTAATCTACTGCTACTGCTACTACTGCTGCTGCTACTGCTACTGCTGCTGCTGTTGCTGCTGCTGCTGCTGCTACTGCTACTGCTACTGCTACTGCTACTACTACTACTACTACTACTACTACTACTACTACTACTACTACTACTACTACTACTACTACTACTACTACCACTACTACTACTACTACTCAGGGTTCCTACTTTAATAGGTTTTTAACTTGAAGTACAGTGGAACCCATAATGTTCAGAATTATCTGGTCCAGTCTTCAAATACATGGTGCGTAAGATTCTACTGTGCTTTTGGTGAAACTTTCAAGGTATCACATTTCCTTATTTTAATGTTATAAGGCTGACTCAGAGATTTCGAAATATATATTTTTTGTGTAGTAATTAAAAATTAACTGGAACTAAAGATTCTCACCTAAAATGGTCAATTCCAAAGTTAGAGATGAATCGGATTTTTCGTTTTCATGCAGTACACATTTATGCACAGAAAACAGTGCATAGGATACCGTGTATAACAAAATTTTCTATATGAAGGACTTGAGTTGAACTTAGTTATTTCACACAGTGATTATTATATGGACAAGCATTAAGTATATGCAAAAAACACAATTCGCGAAACTCACGTGCACTGTGCAGTATTAAACCTACGTGTACATAATACTTCATGCGTATATAATATAGCCAATTCTCACGAAAATAACGCCAATTGGGTTTAGAAAAGAAAAGAAAACTGCCAACACCACCTCTCAAAATTTTGTAAATCAGGCTTGCAATCATTTTTGTGTCAAAATAGGGTTTATTGCGAAAATCAAATATAAAATCCATTAACGGGGCATTTCGTGATCCACAGCCTCGTCCCCCCCCCGACTTACCTAAAAAATGTTGAGATTTTCATATCATCTGAACCGTTAGCCTTTAATCCACGTGTGCCCAATCTTACGTGCAAATTCGGTCGCATCTGTAAGAAATTCGCAATTTTGTATTTTTCTGTCTGTAAACGGACAGAAATTACTGCAGTAGCCTATGGGACCGTGGGAAACGAGCATTTGTTCATAACACAAAACCGCAAGATCGGGATTAGCTCAAATTTTGAGAATAAGCTTTTCTCAAGGAGATACAGTGATCAATGAATAAAACAGAAGGTGCTGAAATAACGAAATGCACCTTTAACTGCATAAGGGGGGGGGGGACCCATTTTTGTTTTTTCGGCCGGCGTTTTTTAACGCTGCAATATATTTGGTTTATATTTTTTGTATTTGTCTAACTTTTAGTTGCGCTTACATTGGTGCAAAAAAAAAATTCAAATCCATCGCGTCGTTTTTGCGTTAATTAGCATGGGTCCCTAGGAGCCCCCCTTATGCACTAACGGAAGTGCCCATGACAAAAATTAAAAATCTTAATAGAGTTACTGTGATTCTGATTTTCATAATGCATACACCTAGTGAAATAAACAAAGTAAATAATTAGTTAAAAAATTCTTGGAAAGTATAGTAGGCCATTGGTGTCATAATATTTTATATACATTGTATAGCGGTTTACTGTAGGAACCTATGGTAAATTATACAGGTAAACCTAAAAAATATTAAATGGCACGAGACATTTCTATTTGTGCTTAATATGTTAAATATAGTTCATCCTTCACCAATTAAAGCAATCAGCAAAAGTCTAGGTGAATCAGTGCCGTAGAAAATGCAGAAACTAATTAGTGTCTTTTTCGCACATTTTGACGCAAAATTAAAATCAATGTTTTGCCCCTAATTTTCTTACTGAACAATTTTTTTCAGTTTTTATTTCTTAATTGTTGATGTCTTTGAATCCTTCTAACATGTGGTGGATTTCATCTAAAAATTCCTTTGGGAAAGTGGTTATATAATGAATGGGTCCCTAGGAGCCCCCCCCCCTTATGCAAGTGCAAACCCCTTATGCAGTTAAGTGTTAAAATCAGGTATTACCACCCGAGAAATGAAAACACAGAAAGCAATGCGATATGAATGTGGCGCATATTTGCCAGGAGTTAGTCTCCTATTTATTTCTAATTCCAATCAAAGTATTAGTCCAGGCTACAGATTCATTGATACCTAATATCAACCTTGTTTTATTAGATAAACAATTCGCTAATCAATCAAATCAATAAATCATTCAAGATGGCTCCAAAATGGCAAAATTCATTACTACTTAAAGGCAAGAGCTGCCATGTTTGTATATATCACTATAACTGCTTCAGAGCAATTTAAATATCATAACATAATCAAAGTGATTGATATCTGCAAGATGGCATCCTAGATAGGCGTTCAATATGGCTGCAAATGTCAATCAGTAAAGGTCAGTAATTCATTCACGCTGTAGGCTAAAGATATATTATTTTGTGTTTTGTAGTTGGATTATCACTTCCAAAACCCCAGTAAGGCTATCTTAAGTGTCATTGAGTCGTTATTCGTCAAATACCCCAACATGGATGCCAATGGACGCCTAAAACCTACCAAAAACAAAGATACATATCTCTCTAGACTATTAGTGATCGGATTTTTCGCCGCTTAGTAAGTGCCATTTCCAGCCATATTGGATACCCATTTTGGATGGCATTTTACATGTATCGATTCCTCTGATTACCTAATGATGTGTACATTGATCTGATTGACTTACAGGTATATACACAAACATTGCAGTACTAGGTTGGACACAGCTATCAATTATAGCCATCTTAGAGTATCGGAAGCCATCTTTGGATCCTATAATGACGGAATTTATTATCACATTTTTTTTATAAATATGTCTTATGATTTTAATTAATTTCTTGACTGTCAAAACACCAGGATCGATACCAAATTACCAACCTTCAGTCACAAATAGATCACGATCAGACACTTTATTGTATTGGCGGCCATATTGAATTCATTGATTACGTGGTTACAGAATCCTATGTTAATTGGTCACAATGGATGTTTAAACGAGACAGGATAAAAAACACAACTTTTGAGTGAACAAGAGATGAATGTTTTGTGTTTTGGTGGCCATTTTGATTTTTTGTGTTTTTACAAAAATGCTCAAGGTTGCTCGTCTGGCATCCATCGGATTCGGATTCAGCAGGAAAAACTGGTCTAGAAAACACTGAAAAACATTATATATGTGGTATAACAAGGTCACATGGTCTGTAGCCTGGACTATATTCCAAATATTTATGTATCCAAATTCCAGTTTCTTTCCAATTCCAAAAGCACTCCGCGACCAGCAATGTACTAAACCACTGAGGTTCCCACTCCTCAGCAATTTGCAAAAGAAGGTACCGCGGAATGAACAGGCCTAACTACACATTCGAAGTTCCTGTTATAATCTAATGCACACTGCGACTACTAATATACTAGGCCGGTGTGTTCCCACCCCCAGCAATTTTCCAAAAGAAGCGGTACCGATCATAAGTATAGCATAAACTTCACACTAGAAGTCCCAATTAGATCCTTATTGGAATACATACAGATTTACAACTAGTTTTGCTAAAGGAACTGACCTATCCACTAGCCTAACTTAAGTTACCATCCAATTTCATTTATTATATGCTTCAAGTTCAATTTATAGAAGGTTCAGATCCATAAAATGACCCAATTTCTTAAATTTTCCGCACAAAACAAAGATTCAACATAATCGTAAGATAAAACAACCTCCCAAAATTCTAATTACAAATTACAAAAGTCTAATAAGTTAAAAGAGCATAAGCAAAGATACCAATAAACCCAATAAACCTAAATTGAGGAAATTAAAAGACCTGCGCCTACCACACATATGGGAGGGAGGGAGGGAAAATTTTATAATTGTCCACAAGCACAGAAAGGCGACTAGACTCCCCAGTGGCAAATAGCGAAGTGACCATTTCCAAGAAAGCCGATCAGCTTCCCCGAAAATACAACACCCTGATTGGTTGTGGCAGGCAAAAGGGTGAAGGACGAATGGTTCCCATACAATCGGTAACCAAGCAACCCAAAAGGGATCAGAAATCATTTCCCGGTGTTAAAGTCTGACTCAGAGATTTCAAAATATTATTTTTTGTGTAATAATGAAAAATAGTCAACTAGAACTAAAGATAGTAACCTAAAATGCACAATTCCGAAATTGAGATGAATCGGATTTTTCGTTTTGATGCAGTAAACATTTATGTGTAGTATTACTTCCCATAGGATACTGTGTATAACAAAAATTCCGGATCCGGAATTTTATAACAAAGTTGTGATTTTCTATATGAAGGAATTCGATATAAGCTTAGCAATTTCACACAGTGATTAGTATATGGACAAGCATTATGAACATGCAAAAAGCACGATTTTTTTGGAAATTGAGGGCGCCCTCCACAGGAAATCTCTGAGTCGGCCTTTAAATCAGTTTATTTGCGTTTTGCAATAAACTTTATTATTATATTTCCTTCAGATATTTGTTTGATATTTTTCTTCTTTTTTTTTTTAAAGATTGGTTATAGAGAAGTCGACAGCCATTTCCCCCATTTTGTCATGTTTGAGGGCAAATGTGTCAAATAAAACCCAACCGAAAATATGCCAAAATTGTGTTTTATTAGTTTTATTGGACTATAAACATTTTAAGCCAAGAAAGCATTGTGCAAGAAAATGGTGGGTCAACGACAGAAAAAACAAACAAACAAACAAACCTATTGGCGTCATTTTCGTGCGAATTGAGCATGTGGGGAGCATTGCAATGGCATGTAGAAAAACAAGGATGTTTAGAAAGCATGATAAGTTACAGAAAAACTTAACACAGTCTAAGTAAGGCATGAAGTGACATATGTTATCTACGTACGATAACAGGACTGGTCAGAGGAATCCCAACACACCCGTGCTGGTAATAACAGGGGAACGGAAGATGTAATTTAGCCATGCACAGAAAAAACGACCGTGCATGGTTTGGGGAGGTGTACCAGTTCGAGTATTCGTGAGGGTTCCACGGAGCACACGCTTCGGTACTCCGTGCGTTTATTATAAACTAGCGGGAGCTGGCTCCCGCTAGCTGAGTGAACGGGAGCGATCACTGAAATGGGAGCAATCACTGAAACAGAAGCAATCACTGAAAGATCAAGGTCCCGTCTGTCCCGTTTTTCTCATATTCAATGCAGCTGCAGTAAATTTTACACACGCAACCCTAAATGTCATATTTTTCCATCGAAAATGGTCTAAAATCGGAGTAGATAAAAGCCACTACATTGCAAGTTACCCTAGCATATGTGTAGCAAGCAAATGATTGGCAGAATATCACAGTCGTGCACAGAGTTGGGTGGTTGTCTCACATAGCAGTGCAAAGTCCTCTGGTTCCAATCATTTTAAGAATTAGGACATGGTATCTGCCTACTAGGAAATTCATTTGCACTTCCTAAGCAGCTAGAAACAAAACCTTTGATTGGATGACAGCGCACCCATCACAGTGGATAACTTCTCAGTTCATTGACATGTAATGGATGACTTGACCCATGGTTTGAGAGTACCATTATGTGAATAATGCCCAGATAGCACACACTATGAGTTACAATATGCTCATCAACCAAGGGCATAGTTCAGTGGTTGTACTTGTACTTGCATTGACATGAACTGATCTTGTGTATTCTAGGTAGCATATATTATACACAACACTCAGGGGTGTGTTTTCTAAATACACTTGTGAATGAAAGCTATTGAACTGTGCCATAGGAGTTGATACTTCATTGCCTCATAGTGACAAGCATTGTTTTAAAACCTGTTTCCTGTAAGTTTGAATTTTGTAATCTCGGTGCAATGGACTGTGGTTAAAATATTTAGAATCTATTTGATTGATAAACTACCCACAATGTTCCAAATTGATGAACAATCATAACAGAGGGCACTCACCTATGAAATGGATATATGGCTGTATAAAGGCTGGCATTTCCAAACCAGTGGTATTTCAAAATTAAAGGTTGATGCATGAGTATGCCTGAAATACATACTGTGGTTATATCATCTCTCTAATATACGAGAGGGTTTCCTATGATCTCAAGTATTTACACTAACATATTAAGTACTAACATTCTCGCTAAGCGATGGTTGTCTTTTTAAAAGACTATTCTTGTTTGTTGCTTTCGCCGTGGATCCGAATGAATGGAATCCACCCCTCCACCTTACAGCTGAATTTCATTAGCGCCAAATGATGTCATGGCAAAAGCAGAATAGTACTGGTGGCGAAGGCGTTTACGAATATCGTTATTATCTGAAGTAGATGAAGTGAGAAATATGTGTAATGGCTCCGGTGGATTTGGTAAAGGGGCCAAGCTGACTTTGTCACCTGCACAACACATTCGTGTCGTTTCCCCTTTGAATTTTAGTGCACCACAGTTTCCGCATTGAAAAGTCATGCTCCCAATATCTATAAGATTCTTTAAGTTCCTTGGATTGTAGTGTAATGCGAGGGGCTGCTGGTGGACATCATGAAGAGACGATCCAGCTGAGGAATCCCCTTTGGATGTTATCTACAAAATCAATAATATTTCGTGCCGTCACCTTTGGTTCTAAAATATTTTTGCGGCCAAAAAGAACCATTTTCTTGGATACAGAACCTAAGAAAATGGTTCTTTGTAGGCTAGGGACACTCAAAGGCATGTTAACAAAGAACCCTTCATGGAACACTTGAAGGTAGGCCATGTTAATAAAGAACATTGAAATTTTTTTTTTTTCACGAACCCCTTGAAATGTGTAGAATAGAATAGAAAGTGATTTTTTTCACGAAAATATTTTATAAATCGATTTACGGTATCATTAGAAGAGTAAACTTTAAACTTCTAAAAGAATACAGGCAGCCTAAAAGAGGCCCTGAAATACTTACATTGAACCCTAAAACTCTAGGCTAGGGACATTCAAAAGCATGTTAACAAAGAACCTCTCAGGGAACACTTGAAGGTAGGCCATGTTAATAAAGAACATTGAAAAAAATTTCACGAACCCCCTGAAGTGTGTAGAATAGAATAGAAAGTGATTTTTTTCACGAAAATATTTTATAAATCGATTTACGGTACCATTAGAAGAGTAAACTTCTAAAAGAATACAGGTAGCCTAAAAGGAGGCGCGAGGAGGCCCTGAAATACCTACATTGGCAGCTTCATTCTTATCTCTGTATTTTCTCAGACGCTTTGCTTCATTTTTTGCCATTTTCCTGCAGGTTGTGTAACATATTTGTCGCTTTCTTTTTGCCATTGCAACTGGAGTTGATAATACACTGATTCTAACCCTTAAGCCCGCACTTCTGTTTCTGTGTTTTGCCTTTTGCTTATTAAGCCCGCATTTTTATTCTGATTGCTAAGCCCGCATTTATGTTTTTATTGCTTGGCCCACAAAAAAGCGCCGGCGTGTTGCTACAGCGACATGGTGTTGTAACCCATAATGCATTGCGCGTTGCAACATACGCACAGCTAGCAGCTGCAGCGGCATGGTGTTTTTCAAATGCATCAGCGACGCACTTCAGCTAGCAACCGACCCGTTTTTCCTGTTATTTCCATAGTAACTGAATAGTTTTGAAATTAATGTCCAAACGCAGCAGGGCATGGTATACCTAACCAATGTACAAAAAATCAGAACTCGAGATAAAGCCATCTCTGAGAACACTCCCGTACAAGGTTGAGAATCTTTCTTTATTATATAGATAAGGGCAAGTCCAATGAGTGACATCAATGTTTACAAACACAAGTTAGCACCTGGTCTACTGACATGTTAGCGGTGCGAAGAATATGCCCCTACAGTTACAGCATTCAGTAGCCTTATCACGCCTGATTGAGCGCGAATTTTAAAAGCACAAGCCCTGCAGGTGCTCACGCATACTGACGGGGGGGGGGGCAGTGCTTTGTTCGTTGCCTGGCGTTGACGTCACATGTCAACTCATCTATATACATATGAAATATATGACAGAAAAACTGTTAAGACATGCAAATGTAATTGAAGCCAATTTAAATGGCGAATGTGCGTATGATATTCGCCCTAGTATACCTCACCATTTATCACATCCTTCAAGCGCAGCATAATTGCATTTTCCGTTTCCTCCCAGTATACCAGTACGGGTGTGGTATGTTTCTCTAACCAATTCTGCTATCGTACGTAGACAACATTTGACACCTTGTGCCTTTACACCCGCAGTTAACATGTTCTGTAACTTGTAACAAATCATTTTTGTTAAAATATCTTACTGTTCTTCCTGGTTTGCAATGCCAAATATGCTATGTATTTTCAAACGTTAAAATAATCTTATGGTCTGCCTGGTCAATTCAATGTATTTCAATTCCTCATCTTTATATGCAACGCCCTCCGCACCTTTGGTTATTTGATTGTAACTATTTGGTTCGCCATGCCAAAAATATCCTTTATATTTCTATATATTAATATTTCATGGGCTGCCTATATAGTCGAACTCATTGTATTTTATTTCCCCATTTTATGCAACGCTCATTGTACAACATGCTTACTCGCCCATTCGCCCTTGTATATCCCATTGACCTCTATACACATGGATAGCCGGCTGCCACACAGTTGAATGGTCGCCGAGTGTCACAACAGGAAGTTGCTTTTCTACCTTGGTAATATGGCGGGAAACAATGCATACACCTGCGGGTGCACATATTCCACACATATATATTCTATTGTTATACAACATTCCTTTAACTTTGACATGGTGTATGCATTGTTTCCCCCCATATTATCAAGGTAGAAAAGCAACTTCCTGTTGTGACACTCGGCGACTCAGATCCGCTATCCATGTGTAGAGGTCAGTGGTATTCCACCTATGTCTTACACCAGATAATGCGTTCCGTAACTTAATATAAATGTGTAAACATGGTCCTTAACTTGTGTACAATGGCTATCATATGATGCGTTATTTAATGGTGTATTTACCATTATCTCTTTGTTATCTATATTAGTCTGTATTACTTTATAAAATACTTTGATGTTTATGATCATAATTATGTGTTAAAGATAAACTTGCCTGGTACCTTTAACTTTTATAATAGGCCTTCAATGCTACAGTTCGGGCGGTTTTTAACTTTCCTAAAATCATTCATTAGTTGCAATCCATATTACTAATTTATCAAATATCTGCATTGACTGTTAATTGTTACAATGTCTTGTATTTATTGTTCTAAATGTCTAAGGGTAAAATCTGGTCTTGCATGTGCAATATGTCACCAATCTGTCATAGTAAAATGCTCACTCCTGAGCCGTGATGATCTGAATAATGCAAAATCGGACACTTGGTATTGTCAGGAGTGTACTGGAAACGCATTTCCCTATAATCACAATAGACAACGTCTTTACAAATGTTCTTGAACAAAAAATAACACCGTGTATACTTTTCAGCGACTTAACCGACCACTTTCCTGTTTTTAACATTATAAATAAACTTACCAATAACATAAAAAATCTAATATAAAAATTCGCACATACAGAAAGATTAACAAAACTAACATCGAAACCCTGGAGATTGATCTTATAAATACTGATTGGAACGAAGTTTACGTCAATTATTCAGCAAATGACTCATATCACATATTCATGGCTAAATTCCCCCAATTATACAACAAACATATTCCTATTGTTAGGGAAAAGATAAATAAACGTAAAGATAATAAACCATGGATTACTGCCGGAATAATTAAATCCAATTAAAACTAGGAACAAATTGTATGAAAGATATATCAAATATCATGATGAAAATATAAAAAATGAATATATTAAATACAGAAATAAACTCATTCAATACGTATTTCGTGTAAAAATACCACGATAATATACTTAACGCTCATAAAAATAATATCAAACATACTTGGCAAATAGTTAACGATATTTTGGGTAAAAACATCAAAGGAAAACTCCATCATACTTCCTTGACGGTGATACAAAAATTACGAACCCACGTGACATTGCCCGCAAATTCAACAAATTCTTTGGCGAGATAGGCCCGAAACTTGCCAGCAAAATTAACACCACTGCCTGCAGCTTCACTGATTTTCTTCATAATTGCCTAATAAGTCCTCTTTTCTCGCTATCTCGAAAAAAAAAAAGAAATTACTCGAAAATCACCCAAAATTTAAAATGGCAAAAATTTGGTTTTGATGATTGTCAAATCCCGGTGTGGTCAAGAGCATTTGCTCCAGACTCCAAACCCCTTTGCTCATATCTTCAACCTTTCGCTATTAGTGGTTGTCTTCCCTCCGCCCTCAAGATTACAGAAGTACATCCATATATTAGAGAAGGAGGAAGCATCCCCACTCTTTTCTCAAACTACCGGCCAATCTCTCCTACCATGCTTTCTATGTTCTTGAGCGCCTTTCTACAATAGACTTAACAACTTCTTCTCGGCTAAACAACATCCTTCAAGACAATCAATACGGATCACGGAAAAAAACACTCCACGGATCTTGCTCTTCTGACATATAATCACAAAATATTGTCCTCTCTCTCAAAGCGTCACACCAAAGGCGTTTTCCTTGATCTTCTAAAAGCTGTCGACATTGTCGCAACGATATTTTATTTCTAACTTCATTCTATGGTGTAAGCGGAATTCTCTTGAAAACTTTCAAAACTATATCCAAGATAGGAAACAGTTTAATCATCCGAATGCTTCTCATGCACGTTTTTTTTAAAAATGTTGTATGGGTTAACGTGCCACCTGTTGGGATAACACCTTGTTTACCCTTAGTCTGTCCTTATTTTTGTATTTGTTATGTTCTGTTCGTTGTCTGTCGTATCTGTCCCTATATTCGACTTATGATCCAAATGTTGTTCTTTATGAGTAGGGGTAGGATCATACGCTTAAAAGCCCGGTATTCGTGATCTGTGCTCGTCAGACTCGTCCCTTTTGATTTTTTCCTTTATAACATTTGTTGTATATAGATGATTGATTATACGATGGCCATGGTTATTTATATTTCCTTATTAATCATGGATCGTGAGCTGTTTATTTGATTCCACTTTCGTGCATATTTTTTTCTGTGTATAATATATAACCCAATAAGTCATTATCAACTAATAATATAATTATGACTTTTTTTTTGTCTAAAAAACTTGGTTATTGTATTCTCTATGCTGGGTATTTGTATTCATATGTAAAATGTTCTGAATGAAAATTAGTAATCTGGAATCCGTGGTGATTATGGTTACATCCCCAATTTCTCAGGAAATGGTGGTACCGCACAATGAAGGGTATAAAAAATACACATGTGTAATTAAATTAGGGGCAAAATAAGTTTTCGATATCGGAAACAAAAACAAAAGGGAACACCAAATGGACACGGTCAATTTCCTCAACATTACGCATGTTGAATTATTAAAAAAGTTTTTTAACGTGTTTGAAGAGGTCATCTACCTATATGAATTGCAAATGGTTATTTTGCTATTCATATTTTGGTAGATGCCGCTTTGCTGCCGTCTAATTTTCCTATAGGTTTGCACAGCGGCGGGATAGTTAGGTAAACCTATCATGTGACCGTAAAGTTGAGTATGGGACACAATTTTTTTTTTGCTGCTAATGATAGATTAGGGTGTATAGAATGTAAGAATACGCCGGGTGCCACCTGGGCATCCTGAGCATTTTGAGAAAATCCAAGATGGCGGCGCCAAAATGATAATTATGATGTAAAACCCTATAACATTATCAAACTATGGAGTTACTGAATACTATAGGAAATCCAGTGAACAAGTTGTATGGCACTGTAACATAAGTCATTACTTCAAATTCCAAAATGGAAGCCAAATCAATAATTTCGAAAAATATGCCATATAACAGCAATACCTGCGATTTTTTAAAAATAGACGAGAAGTAATTGGTTAGTTGCTAGAACAATTAAAAGTATTGATGAGACTTTGTAACAGGACGTCAATAAATATGGCAGAAAAATACGTGAAAACATCTTCAAAAAATACTTGGCAAAATTTATAAGTATTAGAGCCTTCAAATCGAAATCAATGTGTCAATGACATTAGAAATGTACCTTTGATCCTAATTAAGCTACAACACATTTCAATTTGTTTTAAATGCGCCAAAATCGAAATAAAAACTAATAGGTGTAAAGTTGTCAAAATACCATAGGAATTACCATTTTTTCACATATATTGCACTCAATTTATAATTGACCCATTTTTATTTATCCGGATTACCTGGTGTCACTTGGTTATGATCATAGGGTACATTTCTAATTGTTTCATTGACACAATAATATAATAGGTAATATTTAGGACATTTGTGTCAAGTATTTTTTGAAGATATTCACGTTTTTGGCTGCCATATTGATTGACGTCATGTTACAACTTAAAAGTATCAGAAATACTTTTAATTGTGTCTAACAACATAATCAAGTACTTCATGTTTATTTTCTATCGCAGGTATTTGCTGTTATATGGCGTATTTTAAAATTATTAGATTTGGCTTCCATTTTGAATTTGGAGTATGACTCAATGTTACAAGTTCCATGCATTTGTTCATTGGGTCCTATATTATATCTAGTAACTACTCCATAGTTTGATAATATAGGGTTGAATAGATAAAATCATTTATGGCGACGCCCATCTGGGATTTCTCAAAACGCCCTAAGGTGCCAAGGTGGCACCCGGCAGATCAGATTCTTATTCAAACACAGGCGTATCTATATTTTCAGCAGAAAAATTGTGTCAATACTAAATTTTACGGTCAGGCCAGAAGTTGAACCATGGCTACCTGACTAGGATGGATATGGCAAAAGTAAACTGAGCGCTATCAGCAAATAAATGAGTAAAAAATATATATTATTATTTATTTTGATTTGTTCAACCATAAAATCGCAAAAATTATCATCAAATGTCAAGATTTTTGCATGTTCGTAATAAATTAGGTATAGCTATAACTTACCCCCAAAAGTTGTAGGACCAAAAGTAACCTAATAAGGATGAAATTGAATATTTTAGTCATTGCTGTCACTTACTTCTGCACACGTATTGAATGGAGATTCATATCTTTAGACACTGCTGTTTTCTTCCTTTTCTAACACTTTCCTTGGAAACAAATAAAGTATTACATCATATATATAACTTAACTCCTTCACTTTTAAAAGCTTTCCTGAAAAGTAACGGTTAATCACTTTTCTTGCCTCAGCTTTTATATTTATTTTCAGTTCCCACAATTAAAATTCCAGAATCCTTTTAAAGAAGTTAGATTCATATTTTTCCAATGTATTTGGAATGAGGAAACGAGCGAGTCACACGTATTATTTTTATGCAATGGTTTAATATGATGAATGTAATCTTAAGATGATGGATAGATTAGTCGTATAATTATTTGCTCAAAGTCAAAACCTGGTGTTGGCTGTTTGTGTTTCTTGATGACGATTGACTTTGTTGCTGTTGTTGTCCAATTTTCACAGTGACTGTATTGCTGTTTAAATTATGGGTCCCTGATTGTAACGTGTCTTTAAAATCTTAATCCTTAAATTGCTGAAACTATTAAGACTCGGCATCTGTTCAAAGACATTAAGATGATTTCGGAGATGAATTTCAGTGATATTCACATAATGATCCTCTTCAGTATTATGGTTATATCCGCTTGAAAAGAAAGATTTTTTTTATTACCCGTCATGGAATGAGAAACGAATTCATCGTATTCAAGATCGGTGACAGGGTAATGGAATTTTTCGAATTAGTTCTGGAGTATGATTATACAAATGCTATTTGGGATTAAAGGAAGAATAATGCCCGGGACCCATTTGATATTATTGTTAATAATCTGATTAAAATAAAAAGGTTCCTTGGTTTGCCTATCCTCTTTTGAGGGAAAGACATGTAAGGGCTCGGGAGAATCAGTAGTTAGATTATTTTGACTTAGAGTTGGAGGAAGACATTGACTGGGCTGTTATCCGTATTAATAATAATTTTCATATCACGATTGGATAAAGGTCATTTTATTTTATTTCATTTTAAAGTTTTCACCATATAATTGACAGGTCTGATACCCCATCTTGTGCTTTTGTCAGAAATCTCCGAAACAGTTGTGCATTTGCTATGTGAATGTCTTTCAGCATATGTGGACAGACATCATTTTGATTAACAGGTTACTCTTTTAACATTTCCAACTTTGAGCGCATGTTTGGCTTTCATAACTCTAATCACACGGTTGTATTAATTTCATATTACTCTGTACTTTTTTTTATTTTACCGGTGTAAATTTCATTTTTTTTTGTTTGCCGGTGTAAAGAAACTGAGTGTCCCCCATGAGAGAGCGTCCTAGCTACCATAGCAACATGTACGGAATAAACCGTGACCTTGTATACGAGGCCATTTGGGTACAGTGCTGAAACAAACGATGACAGCACTCAATGGCGAACACAATAGACAGATGGGTGGTAGGACACTCAGTCACGCGGACACGGTAGTTTATGACACCGGTGTAATTTCAGAACCAAATTTCTACTTCTTTGGCTTTATTAACCTTTATTAAAAGCAAAATATGTTCGGAATATTTAGTTGCCAACAAAAAAAAATAATAAATTTAGGCCGCATTTTAAGAATTTACGTCCTCTCTCTGATTTTGACCACTTCATATGTTTATTTGTGCTTTTCTTTTTCTGATTTCCTGATTGTCACAGCTCGCCTATAATATTCAGGAACCTTTAACGGTACTGTCTCATTCTTAACAACGGTGCCCATGATGACGATATCTATGTGTCATTGCGATGTCCGCTTTTTTCTTGTTAATGTAATGCTGAAGTTGCAGACCTTGTGTTTATTTGCGAGCTTAATTGCGCTCGATCGCGCGCGAGCGCGCGAGTGTGTGTGGATGTGTGTGTGAGTGTGTATGTGTGTGTGGGTCATTGTTTTATGTCTCTGGTGTCTCTGGTTTTGTTTCATGTTGCCTGTTTGCTTGTCATTGACAGAATATTATCTTAAAAATTAATACAAACAGTACACTAGCGAAATAGAGAGAGAGAAATTTTCTGATATGCTCGGGAAAGAAAAAAATACAGATTTATTTCTTGACTCATTTAGCGCATGTAATATTTTGTACAAGGTCCACTTAAAATGGTTTAAATTTAAGCTTTCATTTCGGAAAATTTCGCAAAGATTCGGCACAGGCACTTAGCTTGGGAATTACACGCTAAGTAATCATGACCTTTCTTTGCAGACGCAAAGCGTGACTTGCTGTCTGACTGCACAAATACTTGCTATTCTCAAAAAAAGTGACTCCACTTTAATTTGAAAAATCGGAAAAACAAAGTTGCACAAAAATTATTTATCATACATTTTTATTAGCTAACATATCATACATCATGGAACAACAAAAGTTATGAACACCACTAAATTCCTATATTTTTGATATTACCACAAAGTGCACAAACAAGCATAAGTGTACCCTACAGTGTGTATATTATTACGCAAAAGTATTTGGATAAAACGGTTAAAGAAAGAGACTAACTTAACCTTATTTGGTGCAACAATTCTCAGCAATACTTGGAGAGGCAATGGCGGAACCGTAAAAATTACCTAAGAGGACTGCTGTATTTTTCGTCTTCGTTTTGGATAACGTAATATACGTAACGTAATATACATTTTGATGTGTTTCTGCTTAGAGGAGTGTATGTAATCCTGGTTATTTCGCGGAATCTAGATATTGGCTTCTTGTAGCTTTCTAAGAAATGTTATGTGGAAGAATGATAACTATCATATTAGTGGAGGGGCCTATGTAAATTTTGGAGAAGTTCATGTTAATTGTTGGCAACCACTATAAACGTATACTACTGGGTCTGACTATTCAGAAAATCGATGTTGCCATTTTTTCTGTTGACCTTTAGTGACCTTGACACAAGGTCAAAGGTCAAAATGGTCATACATCGTCCAAGTATATCGACCTTGGTACCAAAATGTGGCAAATTTCACAAGGAATATTGTATATGATATTTATTTTGTTATTTGACCTTTCGTTTTCTTCTAATATGCAAATAACCTAATTAGAGACAATAATATGCATAAAATTGCCCTTGTGCAGGCCCAGTCCTGTCCAAAGCAGAGTTAGGCCTCAAGTTCTTGCACAATGTAGTCATCTGTAAACACTCTACTCTGCTTAAATGTAGAATGAACCCTACATAATCCCCATTAAGCAAGTTGTTTTGTAAAAATGTGCAAGAGAAAATGATCGATGTAGTCTATACCAAATCCGAACGAATCGTCGTTATTACCGTGAAATAACCACGATTCGCACTTCAGAGACAAAAGTATGTATACTATTATCTTAGTCTCAGTCACATGTATGATGTTTTCATTATTCAATCCCATCCAGAGACCCTGGATAGTCTCGTCTAAACTTAGCAAGATCAAGTTAGTCACCCTATACCGGGGGTGGTCTCGGGTTTGGTTTGGGTAGGGACGTGCCCCCGGAAGTAGTACCCATAGATACACCATTTTTTGCCAAAAAAGGGACCTATAGCTTTACCAGAGATGCAAATGTTGGGCCAAATTTAATGCAAATTTATTTGACCTTTTTTCCTCAAATATGGACAATTTTTTACTTCAGATTGAGAAAATTTGACTAATTTTCGCAAAATTTTTTAGAAAAATTGGGTTTCCGATTGAGAAAATATACCAAATTTGGCATGAAAAAAGGGGTCATTGATATACCAGAAGGCTAAAAATGAGACTGATGTCTGTGGCAAGTCTCCGTATAGTCATTTGTGTTGAGAATCCCCCCTGCATATACCCAACCCCATTCATCACAGCTGCTATTAATGGCCATTTGTTGGTAAACCAAATTATGTTACACAGTTTGTAAAAAGGTGCAAGACAAAATTGTGATTCTCTTCATTTGTATGATGCTGTATCCTTTGCTGTATCCAAGTTAGAGTCATCCCCCATATAGCTGCTATTAATGCCCATGGTTAAGTAACTGAATTGTGTTACACAGTTAGTAAAAATGTTCCACACAAAATTGCGATTTTTCCATAAAAAATGTGCCAGAACATGGAAACATTGTTACTGATGTCCCCGGGCTGCTGTCACTTAGTCCATAGATTGATAGATGTTATATTCTTGTTCAACCAATACGTTCACAAATCTTTAAGTGTTCTAAGCAACACTGCTATTTCAATTTAGCTTCTTTCTTTGATGAACCTGTTTTCATTGAACATTGATCATTATTTCCCTGGTCTTAGTGTATAGAGTGTGTGCAATTATAATCAGGGCCAATAGCCCCTAAGTAATGATCTAATTGTTACAGAACCTAATTCAAAATCATACCCTAAGCTTATGAGTTTTGTTCATGAACGTGGGCACTGGCAGTATGGAGATGGGGAATATCCCGAGATCAGCAGCAGGTCACCGTCGCACCTCCCCCCCCCCACACACACACACATATCACACAAAAGGGGCAAACGGTCCACCTATTTGTTGATTTTGTCCATAAAATGATCCAATGTGTAGAGAAGATTGACAAGAAAGTCCACTTTTTAGTGATAAGATGTTCAAAAAGGGTCATTTTTAGGGGGGTGAGTCTGCTTTTACCAAAAAGTCCACATTTTCAAAGTCCCGCACCCCCTAAACAAGGAGTTTTAAAAAGTACCGTAAACAAGTACAAGTAATTTGATTGGTCTAAAAGGCACCCCTAAACAAGTATGGTAAGTGTAATATCCTACCCTTAATTAATAAGTATTGGCAATATTTGACCCCTAAGCAAGTAGATATGTGTGTCTTTGTAGGCTATACTGAATAGCTCATTTACACAAAATGAGCCGAATACGATACAAACTCGAATTTTCCAAATCGTACACTAATGTAAGTTCAAGTCCGGTTCAAGTGTGAAAAGCACACCCTTTTTTTCAAGATTTCGGTGGTTTTTCTACCCTTTTTACGTATGTATCGTGCACAATCTTGAAAATATACCCTTTTTACGTGTTTCTTTGGTCGCACATGATATCCCCTTATCAATGACAGTGACACATGTGGCTGAGACTGAAAAGATAACTAGTAACACTAACTTACCAAGTTAGTCTTACCGGGGGGGGGGGGGCACCCCAAGTGAACTTTGTTCCGGTGCGCTAAAATGCCAATAGCTTTCGTAAAAAGCTTATGGGTAATCGTTCTCTCATCCTTTCTGGTCATTTTTAGCGAAAAAAATGTGACTGAAGGTAGCACCTTCACCGGGGTTAGGTTATGCCTTCAAAGTCGAAGGGTAGGGTCCTCCTACAGATATTTTATGGTACATTTTTGGAAATATTATGCACAGTATGGCTCTAAAACTCTGTTTATGTAAAACTAGTCAATTCCATCATTTAGAGCTGAAAACCGGATGAAAATCCGATATTCCTACGATTTTTAGCGCAAAATTGGATTTTCGCCTATTTTCTATGGAAAATGCCAATTTTGTCGGCACAATGACTTTATGACGTCATTGTGACGCTATACTAGGTATGCTGGTACTTATTTTGGTATCAATGGAAAGAGGAGGACCATAACTATCCAATGGTATCAAAATCATAAGCATCGGGTGCTTTATAACGAATTCTCGAGGGGGTGGTAACCCCCCCTTGGTAAACCGTGTTACAAAAAAGGCTTTGTAAGACGAGGGATATAGACTACATTAACCATTTTCTCTTGTACTTTTACATGAAACAACTTGGTTTCCTTAGCCATGGGCATTAATAGCAAGGTGTAATGGAGTTGTGTAGTGTTCACTATACATTGTGCAAAAACATGAGGCCTAACTCTTGCTTTGGACAGGACTCACCCGGCTGGGGTCTGAATAAGGCAAATTTATGCATATTATTGTCTCTAATTAGCTTATTTGCATATAACAAGAAAACAAAAGCTCAAGTAACAAAATAAATATCATATACAATATTCCTTGTGAAATTGCCACATTTTGATACCAAGGTCGATATACTTTGGACTATGTATGACCATTTTGACCTTTGACCTCATGTCAGGGTCACTAAATGTCAACGGAAAAAATGGCAACATCGTTTTTATGAATAGTCAGACCCAGTAGAATACATTTATAATGGTTGCCAACAATTAACATGAACTTCATAAAATCACTCTCTGGAGAACATAGACCCCTCCACTATATACAAGATTTCAAGATTCAAGATTCAATTTATTCCCCGGGATTTATTCAGCATAACATAATTATCGTACGTGACAGAAATATATAATACAGTATATTATATAATAATACATAAGGTATCAATTGTAAACTGTACTAAGATGAAACTAGGTGAGGGGTATGATATGCTAGGACCAGTAATGGACAACCCGAAAGGGCTTGTAGTTATTGCCGGCCCTGTAATCCATACAAGTAAAATATACTCAAAATTACAATAATGATACAAATAAGGGATGATATAAAATATTACATAACAAAAAAAAAACACACACACACGCACAAAAAAAAGACAAACAAACAATATATCTAAGCTAAACAAATGCTTAACGGGAATACAGGATACGGGAATTGGACAAAAAGGACAGACTTTTCAACATGTCTTGCTGAGGTATGTAATAAGATTGCATAATGAGGAAGCAGAGGTAGAAGAGGTAGAGGTGAAGAAAAAAGTAAGGAGTAGAGATACAAATGAGATGAAGAATAAAGTGAGGAGAGAATTAAGGACTTGGGGAGTAATTTTTGGACCCACGAATCTTCGTTCGTGGGTCCATAGTACTGGGGTGTTGAAGCCAATGGTTTTGTTAACTCCGTGTTTATCTTATATCGTATTGTCTTGAATTTTCGCATGTGTGTTTGGATGACGTAGGAAAATAATTGAGCGTTTTCGTTTGCCGATAATAAGGTTGGGAAAGCCAAGTTTAGGGTCTAAACAAACAAATTGGTTGAATTTGGTTCGTGATGTGTCGTACAGCTCCTTTTGGATGTGTGCATTGTAAATGGCCATGAAAGCTGTTGGGAATAGCAAAAATCAATCACAGTAAGCCTCTGGCAAGCCTTCCCCTTAGCACTTGTCCTCCATGTAGTTGCTACATGTATAGCCTTGATGCATTTGCATATACCTTAGTTGTGTCAATCAGTGTGCTTACAATTGTGTTTGTTTACACTAATTAGGGTCACTTACCTTGCAAGGACACATTCCATGTCTGTTGACATTTCCAGGCTCAACACCTTTCTGGTCAGATATATAATATGCTAGTACATAGTTTTACAATGGACTATAATGTAACATTTCTGCACATGAGTAATTTTGAAAAATGGTTTATATTTCCTCAAAATGTAAATTTGTGTTTTTTTCCAGTATAACCCATGCATGTACGCCAATCCTTTGACACTGATTGACTGCTCAAATTAATTATTCGGTCATTCAGATAGTCATAAATATCCCTACCCCAGTAAAAATGCTTTCTTTCTCTATATAAAATATCTGTCTGGAATTTCCCTGATCCACTAACCTTTCCTGTTGTGTATGTGGTGTTTGTGCGCGTGCGCGCGTGTGTGCGTGCTGTGTGCGTGTCCTATGTCTGTATGCCTTTCTGTGCCCGTCTCTCTGGCTGTCATTTTTGTAGGTGTGTGTCTACATGTGTGTGTGTTGTAAACAATGTTTTTTTTTTAAATATATTTAATTATTTGCCAGACATTTGTCAAAACCTCATTTCCTTGACTCAAATTTTTTGAAGCTGTGATCTTTGGAATATTTCCAGCCTTTCACCTCAAAAACTAAGTAATATTATATTGAACAATGTATTAAAACCATTGCTCACAGTAAATCAGACACCAATTTGTATGTAACCAGGGCCGTACGCATATTTTTTTTTACGGGGGGTGCGGCTTCCTTCGAAAAAGTGGACCTTGTTTTGGAAAAATGGACGCTAACCCCCCCTACAATGGGCCATTTTTTAACGTTTTGAACACCTCATCCAACAAAAAGTGGTCTTTTCGTCATATTTCTTCTTATTTTGGATTGGACCTTTTTATCAAAAAAATTATCAAATGTGACTGTTTTTCTTCTTGTGAATTGGGGGGTGCAACCGCACCCCCCCCCCCACGCACCCCCCTGCATACTTGCCTGGTAATGTACATCGTGTACATGTGTGTGTGTGCAGCGTTGCGGAAGTATTTACCCACGGTGTATCCCTGTGATGTATTTTTTTCCCCCATCATTTTAAGAAGGCCGTACTCAGTAGGTCCTGAGAGCCGCCCTCATTTCCAAAAAAATCGTATTTTTGGCATGTAACATAGGCTTTTCCATCTACTAATCACTGCAGGGGTGCAAATTCGGCGAGTTTTGCGAGAATCAACTTACATGAAAGACAACATTTAATTACATGATTCGATGCGGAGACATTCGAATTCTCATATCTGTATGCTACGAGAATCACTGCGAGAATCGAATATGTGATTCTCGTCGAATTTTCATCCCTGCACTGTGTGAAATTGCTAAGCTTAAAACGAATTCCTTCATATAGAAAATCACAACTTTGTTGATAAAATTCCGGATCCGGAATTTTTGTTATACACAGTATCCTATGGGACGTAATACTATACATAAATGTTTACTGCATCAAAACGAAAAATCCGATTCATCTCAAATTTCGGAATTATGCATTTTAGGTTACTATCTTTACAGGGTGTCTCAGAAAGAATTACACCCTAACTATTGGTGACCATAACTTCAAAAGTGAGTATCACATTTGATAATTTAAAAAGAATCTTAAACCACAATTAGTTTTCAATATTGTAATGTAAACAGCACTCGATTCGGTTCAGTAGTTTTGAAGACATAAGCGATTATGTAACACATGTCAATGGACACTTCCTTCCAAGTTTTGTAATAAAGTGATTCAGACAGAACAGGCGAGAAATAATCAATACTTCTTTCATTTTCTTTTTCATTTTATATCTTTAAAACGAAATAAGATAATGACATTTTGCACCAGGTTCAAAATAATATTGCACATACATTACAAATAAATTTATATATTTTCTTTTTCACTTAAAAATTGAAGAAAATTGAAGAAATGTCAGTGACATCTTCAGTCCTTTTGACAAATTAATGTTAATACCATGGCTGTCGCCTATCCAAGCAATTCCTTTTTCATTTAATTTAAATTGCATATCAGACAGCTTTCTAGAAAAGTTATGCTTTGAAATTAATATTGAAAACGAAGTAAAGTTTGATATTCAACTAGGTTGTGCATTATAAAAATCTAAGAACGGTTTCAACCACCAAATTGATTCAAATGTGTAGATTATTGTTCAAGATTGTCTTCTTGCAAGGAGGATTTCTGTGGAATCTTAATCTAAATTCCTGCCTGACCAGAGTAATGTTACTACCAGTTTCGGCATATCTGAAAACCACAAACGCCCTTTGTATGTGCGACAAATGTTGACCAACCATCTTGTCTCGTGCCAGTAGTTCATATAACACGAGTATAGATTAAAACGCGGGAATTTTGAATTTGCACTCAAATCATGCCTTTATTATTTTTAAATGTAGAATCACACACCACCTCTTAACCTGGAATAAGATGTCTAATGAATAAAACTGATTGTGAATATCTTAATTGGTTCCAGTTTATCCACCGGTTAAATATTGATAAACTCTCAATTCCATTCTATATGCAGTGCCACCCTGTTTCAACTAACATATTCACATTTTTTCCCGTATCACATTTTTCTACAGATTTCCATGTGGTTGTTTTCTAAATAAAGATAATCTTCTTGTTTATTTAGCATGTTTTGTTTGTCTTCTTCTTTTCCTTGGGATTTTGTTTATACTTTCACGGTATTGTGTATTACTATCCATAAACGAATAAAATGTGGCATTGAACTCCACAAAATATTAACAAGGCCGGTTCTTTGGGGAATGAAAAGAAGACAGCTTGACAGATAACACAAAGTATATCAGCGGTATTTAACAATGAAAATCTATCTATCTGCATTAATTGTGAGCAAACTTGGAAGGAAGTGTCCATTAACATGTGTTACAATAATCGCTTATTTTTCTTCTCTTCCCAACTACTCTGGACCGAAATCGATTAATGTTTACATTAAAAAAAAAAATGTCAAAAGTTTGTGGTTTAAGATTCTTTTAAATTTCTCAAATATGATTCTCTTCTCACTTTGAGTTTGGTCGCCTATAGTTAGGGTGTAATCTTTCTGATACAACCCCGTAAGTTCTAGTTGACTATTTTTTCCAAATTATATACAAACTAAAAATATACATTTTCGAAATCCTCCTGAGTCAAGACTTTAAGAAGGCCAAAAAAAACCCTCAAGGGTTAGTTTTAGAAATTGAATTACAAGGGCATTAAGGTAATTCCAAGAACTCATTCCAAATATATTCAGCCCCCATATGTCCAAAAAGCAATTGTTGGATTCCAAGTATTTTTTTTCTTTCTTCTGAAAAAAAAATAAATGATTTTTTAATGGGAATGGATTTTTCGCATAATTTGAGGAAGAGCGCCCTCAAGGGATAAGCTTACAAAAATAAGGGGTCAAATGGGCAGGTTAATTAATGGAGTTTCGAGGATTCATGTTTTTAGAGTGTTTTTTGTTATGTTGAGTTGAAATATGGATGAAGTTTATCACATCAATGAGTTTGTTTTTTATAGAGTTATTTTTGGTAAAGTAATATTTTTTTTGAAAAAAAAAAATGTTTGATTTTTTTGTGGGAAGTACCTTTTCTTTTGCAATCATGTTGAGGAAAAACCACCTTCAATGGAATTAAGGGCATTAAATTCAATTTTTCAAAAAGTTATGGAGTTTCAATGATGAGTTGTGTTTTAGAGGTTTTTTGTGGCTGTCTTGAATGATTTATATGGATTGAGTTCATTGATGAGTTATGGTTCTTAGAGTTATTTTGGGTGAGGGTTAGGTAATGGAGTTTAATCAACAGTTATGTCAGAGTTTTTAGAGTTATTTTTGGTGAGTTAATGGAGTTCATCGATGAGTTATTTTTTAAGAGTTTTTTGATGTTTTGGTGAGTTATAAAATTGAGCCCATCAATGAGTTAAATAGAGTTATTTTGTTAGTGAGATATGAATGGAGTTCATTGATGAGTTTTATGTGTTAAAACATTTGGGTGAGTTCTGGATGTAGTTCATCAACCGGTCAGATGTTAGGTTTTTTGTGAGTTTGTGGCATTCATTGATGAGTTAATTTTTAGAGGGTTTTTTTTGTTTTGTGTGTTTGGTGAGTTCTGGGATAAATTTCACCAATGATGAGTTGTTTTTTAGAGCTTTTCTGTTGGTGAGATATGTGATAGAGTTCCATGATAAATTAAGGTTTTCTTCGGTGGTCAACGGAAGCCAGGTGACCGCCTTGTGTCTATTAAAAGGCCATGGTCCATTATTTACCCTTTTCAGGGCACTTCTCTTAAATCATTTACCACTTTTCCTCCAGTTTACTTACCAAGTAAAGGGCCATTCAGGCCATTTTTCTTTCTCAGTTACCAAAGTGCTATTCTCCATTGGCCAAAGGAACCATTCCATCATTTACCTGAAAGGCAATGCAATTTTAATTTACAAGTGCCATTCCGTCATTTACCATGAAAGGGCTTCCTCAATTTAACTATTATTAAAAGGCTATTTCTCCATTTTGTACCAAATAAACCGGCCATTCGCAATTTACCCAGTTAAAGGGCCTCCCAATTAATGGGGCATTATATGATTTTTCCCTGAAAATGGTTAAGATTACTAAGGGATTAAAAGAGGCATTTTATGTAATTTTCACAAAATTAATGACAGAATGTTTTTTTTTTGCACCATTTGAAGAAGCACCCCCGGGTCATGTTGACCTCAAATATTTGTACTACTCTACATTTTATGTTGCCAAAGCATATTATGTCTATCTTGATCTTATTGTTCAAAACTTGTTTTGCCCAACCAATAACTGTCTTAAGTGTCTCCTTCATTGCGTCTTCAGATCATTCCATGTGTCCACATACACGTGGGTCCCTTATGCATCATTGATCTCTCGTTTAGAATGGTAGCTGGTTGATGAAATGTTTTTTCAGCTGAGCTTTGAAAGTATTTTTTGTATTGTAAAGGTTGTGAGGGGAGGCTGGAAAGATCATTCCAAAAGTTTTGCCGGCGTGATACTGATACAGTGCTTTTTCAGAGGAAATTTTGGGAGGGGAAAGATGAAGTTTGTCGGCTTGTCTGGTGTTCTAGAGTGTGATTTGTCTATTTTTGTGGTAAAGTAATTGCTGAAGTTCGGAGGTAATGGTTTTTCGTGATAGTCAAACATGAAGAGCGCTGTTTGAAGTTGGTTGAGGTGCAGGTGCTCTAATTTAAGTGGTTTTCAGTGAGGGGAAATATGCAAAGTGTGAAGGTCGGGGGGGGGGTGAGTGGTGATGGTGCGAAATGGCCCAATTCTGTGTGATGTTTAGTTTGGTGAGTCGTGAATGATAGTTGGAGGCCCAGATGATGTTACAGTAGATAAGGTGTGGGAGAACTAGTTTTTGTAAGTGTTTTAAGGTGTAGTCGGACGGTGGGTGTTTACTCTGTAGATAATACCAATTCATGAGACGCTTTGGTAGTGGACAGAGTTGATATGTTCATTCCATGTTCGTTTGTCCGTCGATTGTGATGGCCAAGGAAATTTGGTTGAGTGTAGCTGGGGATTGTCTTGTTTCTAATTGTTAATGTTTGAGTTGTGATTGGTGGTTTGTTGTGTGATAAAGCCTGTATTAGTTTTAACAATGAGAGAAAGTTTGTTTAGCCAGAAACCAGTCAGTGATTTTGGCGACTGGGTTTCATGATTCATTTTGTTAAAAGTGCATTAATGTTAGGATTTGAGAGAAAATGGCTTGGTGTCCATCTGCAATAAATTAGTATTTCAGTGTGTTAGAGATTGTTGGTGATGTCATTCATGTAAATGATGAAACAGTAGGTGTCCAAGAATTGAGCCTTGCGGGACGCCAACTGTAATAGGTTTGATGGATGATGCTATGGATTGTACGTAGACTGATTGTGAAGCGGTTTAGTTAGTACTCCTGAACCACTCCAAGGCTACTCCACGGACACCGTATGTTAAAGCTTGTGAAGAAGAATGTTGTCGTCAAGGTGTCGAAGCCTTGGAGAGATCCAGGAATACCTCCATGATGTGGAGTTGTCATGGTTAGTGCAAGGTTGATGTTGTTGTTAGTTAAAGAGTGCCATGTAAGTTGATTGTTTGGGCCTAAAACCGTATTGTTCGTCGCAAGAAGTTGGCTATTGAAAAATGTATACAGACTGTGTACTGATTTTTTCAGTAGTTTTGAAAAAGAATGGAAGAGACAGAAATGGGCCTGTAAATTTGCAATTCATTGCATCTTGTTTTTGTAAATAGGAAAATGACTTTGGCTGATTTGAGGTGATCCGGGAAAGTTCCTGAGAAGTGATTGGTTAAATATGTCCATCAGAGCGATATGATGTTATCATTTGATTTGTTAGCAATCCCGGATCTATCTTGTCGTAACCCGCACTATTTACTCAGTTGCAGCATAGGGCGACGTTTGTGACATTTTCATAAACCAGGTGGCCAAGGACACCAAGTTATGCCTAAAGTTGGAGTAAGGGTTATTTTGGGTGCCTTTAGAAACATATCGGAATATCCTCTAAAAGTTCGTTTTTTTGGGGTACCATTTTCTTTTAAACCAGATATCGCCCAGGGCTGAAAATTGGCACAGAGAAAGAAGAGTAATTTAGGAGGATTTATCTGGCGCTCACCAGGAGCACCAACTAGATTTTTAGTAAAACCCTGATATTTTGAATTGCGCGCGTTTTCCAAAAATCCCTCTAACTGACAAGCAATTGAAATTTCGCCGTTTGCTACTCTGCCTTCTACTTCATGTTTACAACACAGCGCACACATTCAACAAAGTACATCATTACGTATCGTTGTTTATTTCAGCTTATCAGAGACTGTTTCCCAATTTGACACACGGTTATTTTGGTGGATCAGAGTTCATTAGGACAAAGCACGGTGGTACAGTGTACGTGTGCATGGAATGTAGACTGAGAATTCGATTCAACGGTTCCCCGTCCCGCAGTTTACATCTCCGATCAAGAAAAACTTGCAATAATTCTCGAAATACTAGAAATTATAGTAAATATAGCTGACCGTGGGGATTGAGTGTGTGTGTGTGGAAGAATTGACTGGAGGCTAGTCCTAGTTTTAAACAAACACAGGGACCGTTTACGTCGTTTTTTTTGACATTGATGTTTTGGCATGAATAGAAGGTGATTGTAAATGTTAATCAAAAGATTGATAATGACTGTCTGACATGCCCGAAATTTCCGTATGACTCCGTTGTACTATGCTAGCCCGAGTTTGCTCACTCATGATCATCCGCTACGATATCTCATGTTATTGCGTTGTAGGAGAACACCACGGGCAATGTAATTTAGTAGTATGTAATTTCAATATGTGACGAAATTTCCATGTCGCCACAAATACACAATCAATTGTCATTGAGTTGCAATGCGTGGCAGGGGTGTGATGTGTGGTGCCCCCGTGTCCCCCAGGTCAGTGACACTCTGCTTTAGCCATTCATGCCCTGATATAAATGAGTCGTAACACGGCATGATCTGGACATGGTCAATGCATCTCTGTTTGTAATTATGTTTCTAATACGGCGACCTAGCCTGGCCCTGACATATTTGTGGGGAAGTGGGCATAATTGGTTCTGTTTTAAACTTTTTAAATTTAAGTAATTTACTTAACCATTTTGTGCATTTAACAGACTGTATGCTCACGGAGCCTTCACGGGGTGTTGTGCACGATATCAAAACCATTCATCGGGACTGCACTTGTGTACAACGCATGCGCTAAAAGCTCAGAATAGATGTGTTGGTGTTGCCGGTCGTCTCAGCCCGTTACTAATCGAGAAAGACGTCCCACCCCACCTGATGTAAAACCATATATCACTGTGCTTAGAAATAAAACCACTGGTAGAATAAAACATTTGACTATAGACGGTAAATGTAGAATTGTAAAATACGGGCATAGAGCTACGGAAACACCATTTTGGAAGTTTTGCTTCGTGGAGCAAAATAACGAGATCATTGATATTTAAAAAGTATGTCGTAGGAAAACTATATGTCCGTGTAAAGCTCGCAAAGTACTAAAGAACATTACGCGGTTACTTCTTTTAAGCAAAACAAAAAAAAATTGTGGGTCAAAGAACGAAATAAACACATGGAGCACTTTTTAGAATGGCCCTAGAATTTGTGCCGTTACTTTCGTTGTGAAGTGAATGAACGTGTTTGGATATATAAAGTCACAAGAACATCGTAGTAATGTGTAATTATTGATATGATTTTCATTTTTATTTTTGTAATCCTTTCGTTTTATATCTTTTTTTATATGAATTCACCGCTGGTTAGGCGAGTGCTTTTTGTTGAAGTGTCTGTTCAAATAAATACAGTAATAAATAAATAATTAATTTATAGGCCTCCGGCTTTTGCTAAGAGGACTGACACATATTATGACTGAAGTAGATAACCCCAAGTGAACGGTTATACGTGGTCATCAAGTCAGCAATTTGAAGTACGAATAACCTGGTTAATAACAACTATAGCCCAAGTCCCTTTTTTCTAAAACTGACACTGAAGATTCGCAAGAAAAGGAATTGTCATTGGAATTAAGCACTGTCAATACACTAACAATCCAGTCGCAACCACAAAGCCTTGGAACGGGTTCCCAGCTTATATAAGATTTTGGCGGTCAAATGACCTACAGAATTTTTCACTGGACTTAATAAATTCAGATGAATAACAAAATGACTCCACTTGGACCCCATAAATCTATCAGCCTCCTGAAAGGCAAAACATATTCTCCTAACGTCAAAAAAAGTCAAAATTAGATATAATATTTGGGTGGGATAGGGAGTTCCGTAATCTGAGCCATCTGACACACTTTTTTTTTGACACACTTATTGAATTCGGAACCCCTTGCGGAATAAAGCACAGTTTATTCTGTTGCTTTCCCGATCATAGTGTGTCAGAAACGTAGTCACAGTTGGTAGCCTAATCCCCCACCAACACCCTTTGAGGATCAGAGAATTCCACGGAATCACTTGCTACCCAATTCCATGATACTGCCAAGTCACATATCCCTATCGATCATCCGGGATCAATGACAGATGTTGAGCATTGGTCATCCTCTACTTTGGACCTAAAGCTTTGTGGACAGCCCATCTAGCAAGCCCAAAGGCTGTGACCTTTGAAAGCATGGTTCCAACCTCAACAGACTCAGAACTGGCTTTGGTCGCACAAAGAACTTCCTTCACAAGATCGGCGCAGAACTTTCACCAAACTGCGTTTTTGTGGAGAGCCACAAAAAATTAGCCACATCATAGATGAACTGTGAGGTCTACAAAATTCCCCCAAGAGGAATCCCACGCCTGATCAACCTGGATGAGATGAAACTATCACTGGCTAAAGACGTATCTTCCACTGTGATTTTGGACTTGCACGAACGAACGAACGAAACGGGGGGGGTGGGGGGTTGGGGGATGGGGTCTTTTGTCCCCCCCAAATTTTTTTCTTGCCCCTAGTTTGGCCCCCTGGCCGCAAGAAAAATGAGGGATTTTTGGCAAATTCGGCCATTTTAGTGCCAAAATCAACCTAATTTGGGAAAAATCTTGCGATTTTTTGGGCCAAAATTGTTAAAAATCTTCAAAGATTGATACTTTGCCCCAGAATTTCACTTTTTTCCCCAAAAAATTTCACTTTGCCCTCCCCTCCCCTTTTGCCCCCCCCAAAAAATCGGGCTGGCGCCGCCACTGTATGTCAGTGGGTCAGTTACGGTAAACTCCCGTATTTTCTGCTACATGCTGCATTCAAAATAGTGCTTGTGGAAAACCACTTTCACAATATTGCATGCATTACTAGTATTTATTGTCTGACGAAAACAATTTGTTAACATTCAAAATAGGAAATGGATACTCAAGTTTCACCACAGGTACAGTAGAATCAGGAATCTTACGCACCATGTTTTGGGAACTGTAAGTCCCTGAATAAGTATTACTACAAACAACATTTGGTAGGCTGGTCTCGGATCACAAAATATTCCGTGGACCATAATTCTGAACATTTGAACATGATGGGGTCGCATGGACGTGGACTTGGACTCCTCAAAAAAAGGTCATTTCCAAAATTAAAACACCTCAACCTGCAAGCACAATCACTTGCCAATTCTTGCTCTCTAATGGGGGAAAGAAGAAACTTTCAGTTTAGATGTTGCTTGTCAAGCTATTTCAAAAACTGGTCAGTTATTTTGTTGCTAGGTGTATTAACTAAAACAAAGATATTTGATAGGTTGAAATTTGTCACGTGTCAACTAATCCCACATCAATCCCGGAATTCCCACCTTTCCATTTCAGGTGCACCCGCTTGAAATGGCGCATATAAAGTACATGTAGTAGTAACACAGTGTTTTCCAAAAAAAATTACCAAGCATCAAGTTAGGGTGCTGTAGGAAAACATGCATAATGTACCATCACACAGCAAGTAGACGTAGAAAAACACCATCCATTAAAATATTCGCAGGAAGTTACCAATCCATGACGACAAGCATGATGGGATATGTATGCACAATGAGCAAAGCATGAACTTTTGTAAAAGACAGATGATGGGGGTATGAAAGTATCGAAAACGAATGGAAAGGAAGCCGGGAAAGGAAGCACTTGGCTAAAAATTCTGGCAGCTTAAAACACAAGATCTGCATGAATATTTGCATATACAACACACACACAAACATTTTATCGTATAAAACAAAGAGTACTACAACAAGCTACGACTAATTAACATTCCCCAGACATTAGAAAAATGAATACATATATACATATATTACCAGAAAATCTGTCATAAAAATGCATAATTCTACAGGGATACAGTTACCATTAGCTGACACAGGAGACGATGACCATGATGAGGAAATTGAAAAAAAAGTATACATAAAATACATATATAGGAAAGGCCCATACTATGATGATATGTAGCTCAACACCCAAAGATAATTAAGGCAGACACACAATTGACAGTATGACGATAAAATTGGCTAAGGTAATTGACGAGAGATGTATCTCTAGCAGATTGTATGAGAAAATCCCAAAAATTTAGTGCACTGTACATATATGCAGTTCAACGCTATAAATCTGGCATGATGACAAAACTCAGCGAATACATCGTTGGCACTAGTGACTCATTGAGCATTAACAAAACCAGAACAGAACAGATGAAATCATGAATATAGTGCACTGTTCATAATGCAGTTCAACATTATTTAGTTGTATAACGACAAATAACACATTTAGCGATAACAAAAATTAATGAGTGCACTGTTCATTTGCAGTTTGCCACTAATTAGCAGTACAGACTCTGCCAAAAAAGTGCATCATTCATAAATTAATTTTTGAAAGGTGAAAGACACTTTCAAGAAAAGGTAATTAGTACCAGAATAATGACCAATCAGCTTGAAGCAATGCTCAATGTGTAATGATTTAACTTTAATCAGAGATATAATGCAGTTTACAATCAATACTACTACCTGAATTAAAACATTCAAATTTTATTTTGTTGAAAGTTATGCACCAAATCCAATGTCTTTTCAATACATTTTCGCTACTTACCAAGATAAAAAATATCCAGGAGAAAGTGACCCAACTAAAATTTACTCCCTTTCACTTAATTGAGTGTACCTATGGAATGGATCTAGGGATCCAAATGGGATGGGGTAAACGGCAATTGATAGAATAATTAGGCTTTCAAAGGGTATATAGTTTAAAATTTTAGCGAATATTCACAGGGAAAATATTTTTAATTTTTTATTCCCGAATGTTGCACTTTTTTGGCCCACTCTGTAGATACAATGAGCTTGTCATAATTGGCAATAATGCACTCTCCATTTATACAGGAAAAAATACAGCATAAAGACACAATTGGCACTGTTAACATGGTTGGCACTTAGTGTAGGCTACAATGTAATTTCGTGTTTTTTTTCTGTTAAAAGCAAAGTTCCTCTTGATTCATTGTGTTTTGGGTGTAACATGTTGGAAAAAATATCTTGGAATTTTTTCAAAACGTTTTTAGGGTGTCAAATCCAAGATGGCCGCCAAAATACATAAAATCCATTATAATTAGTATTCTGAAGGCAGTATGAGGTCCAAATTCATGACAATACCCATATTTCGATAACCAAATAGTTCAAAAAAACAGCTTAAATTCAATCAATATGGCCATCACATTAAACAAATCCGATGGCGTCCAAAATGGCCGCCAAAAAGCTATGTAGGAATATCAACGCTGAATAAACAACCAATCAAGATGAGAAAAGGATTCAGATTCATGGTTGTATGTATATCTTGTGGTGATAGGAACCCAATCTAAACATGTTCTTGTTGGTAACATACTTCAAACCAGATGGCGGCCATATGGCCTCCGAAAAGCGCTATAACAGAACTGTATTTTAGACCAACTACCTAATTTATTAACTTGGGGCAGAAACATTAATTTAATACTCTGACAGAAGAAATTAATTCCAAACATTTCTGTGTTGCTAACGCGCGTTGAATCCCAGATGGGGGGCCACCGTAAGCCACTGAGTAATAGTAAAATGATGTATGTTTTTTTCACATAGATCCATGTCCATATACAATATTTGATAAACTTTAAAAAAAAAAACATCTGCATGTAATACGTTGGACCAAAGAACCCTTTACCGTTATATTGTTAGAAAACATATTACTTCAAATCCACCAATGGTGGCTATATAAATAGCTTCTGTAAGCACTTTCATTGCTTAATCTGGATAAAATTGTTTCATACACCTATTTACTTCCTATTGATACACATTAGAAATTTGAATAAAGAATCATAATTGTTAAGTTTCATAAAAATTTTTATAAATTATAATTTTGTACACTTGAAAACGTACCATTTTTGCTTTGTTTACAAGTTTCAAATCAAAGTAGTGTCAAAATGAACAATTGTTTCAGGTATTGCCCCTTAATCTATCAATAGCCCAAACTGGCGATTCTTTATAATACCTACGTATATTATGTTATAATTTTATCATGAAATTTGAATTAATACAAATGAAGCAACTACCACATGAGCTCGTGTCTATTACTTTTTCGTTTTAGACACTTCAACCCAAGATGGCGCTAATATGACCCTTGTAAGCAAACAATTAGAGCCAAACCTTGCTATTTTTATAATATACCTACACAATGTTATACACATGAGAAAATTTGAAGGAAAAATAAAAATGTAAATCGTACGAAACTGACTCTGAATAGTGGTTTATTTTCATCAGCCACGTGATCCTGTACTTATAATATTTTATCAAAACACTAAATAACCATCTGTATGACTTTTGAAGCACAAGGACTCTATTATGTTTGCTTTGGTAACATAATTCAAATCGAGCTGGCGGCTAATATGGCCATTGTATCACTATCAAAGCCTAAACTGGTGTATATATCTTATGTATGTATGATAGGAAATTCTAATACGCCCAGAATGTCATTTTTCCCCCACTTTTCAAAAATCCGGAGCGAACCTTTGCCTTTTTTAGGTTGAAATTGCTCCGATATCTAACAAGACAAATGCGCCCATCCTCCCTTTCTTGCGGTGATCGTCAGGTGGTAGTCATTTTCCCCTCTAGGGACATAGGGGTATAATATATTTTTTTTTATTATAATGCTTAACATGCTTCAAATCCAAATGGTGACAAAATATGACTGCGTACCAGTCATAGTCCAAAAAACCAATACAATGTTGTAATAAACTGCATCAGATATTTTAATGAAAATATAAAATGAATGCAACGACATACTTTTAAAAACATTAGAAACCATTCTACATTTTAAATGTTTACATTCTTCAACCCAAATAATGGCTAAATTTGTCATATAATCCTAAATATTTGTGTACACATTAGTATATAAGCAACTAGATACATACTTTTGGACCACATGAACCTCTATCAAGTAAAGTTTTATGCAACTAACATGCCTTAAATCAAGATGGTCACTCAGATTCCATTGAAACACTATCACTAGCCCACACTGGATTTTTTTCTTACTTTAATAATAAATGAAAGCAACTATAAACTTTTGACCAAAAACCCTCATGTCTATCATTTAGGTTTTGGTGAAACATTAATAACCAAAGACTGACGATATTTCCATATGTATCTCCATATTTTATTTTTATTTTGCATTAGGAATATAATAAATATAATATTATGGTTAATTATAATACGCCAACTAGATAAACACTTTTGGAACCAAACTCATTTCAAATCATTATGTTTTGGTTAAATATGATTAAAAACAAAATGATTTTTTTTTAAGTTTTTTAATTTTTACTTTTGTTTTTACATTTAAACAAAATGGTAAAAAGTATATATCTTGCGCGTATAAATATATTGGAGTTTTATATTCACGTTTTTTATCAAATTCCAATGTCCGTATATTATCAAAAATTAGTTTTATTTTTTTTATTTCTTCTGTTTTTCTTTAATAATTATTTGAATAAACATATTTAAGAATGGGTTTTGTTAGTTTTATAGTTGCTTCATTTATATTTATATTTCAATTTCCGAATGCGTATAACGCATGTAGGTATGAAAAATGCATTTTTGCTATTGACTTTTTGCTAGTGCTTATTATAAGCATAGCAGCCAAATTAGCCGCCAGTTAATTTTGAAGTAGTGTTTTAAAACATATTGGTAATATGAGTTCCTTTGGGTCCCAAGATTCATCGAAGTGTTTATTTATTAATAAAAATATGATGATGACATGGAGCTATGTGAGAGATTATCTTAGATTACTATTATAAGTATACTTACGGGTGGCCGCCATCCTGGATTCAAACATGTTAGCAAAACAAAATAGTTTTGAATTTCGTTTCTTCTTCTGTCTTCAAGTTATTAAATACAATGTTATTGCCCCTTAAGTTTAATAATCAGGTCGTTTGTCTTAAATTACCAGTTTTAGCTGTTATAGCGCTTTCGGGCGGCTTATTGGCCGCCATCTTGGATTTGAATGTGTTAACAAAAAGTCAGAATTGGGTTCCTAGTACCGACAGATATACAACACCAATGATCTGAATCCTATTCTCATCCTGATTAGTGTTGATGTAGCATTATATTCATAACATGCTTTTGGCGGCCATTTTGGACGCCACTTGGTACCAGGTACAAAACGGTAAGTTTATTGTTTAATGTGACTGCCATTTGAATTTAAGCTGTTTTATGGTATTGAAAATATGGTATTGTCGTCAATTTGGACCTCATATGCGTTCAGACAATACCCACTTATAATGGAATTGTGTATTTGGCGGCCATCTTGGATTTGACACCCAAAAACGTTTTTAAAAAACTTCCAAGTATTTTTTCAATAGTTAAACCCAAAAGACAAAGAATCAGTGAATTTTTGCTTTTAAACAGAAAAAAACAACGAACGGCTGTATTTGGGAACAGACCAGCCTACACTAACTGTACTGTTACTTGCACTGTGGGTGTAATGGTAATTGAGTTCGGGCTTTCAATGATATTTTTGGCCTACTTCCGCGTTGACCACTTTCGTGCCTCCCGGGGGAGTTAGTTGACTTCCCCCTTTCTTTTTATTTTCAATACTGTTTTTGTATGTTGTTTTGCTTTCATTTAACACAAGGAGGGCAGTAACCCAAGATGTTAATCACTTATTTTTGAGGTCCTGCATTTAATTCTAAATCCCAACATAAACCAATACAGTAACAAGAATATCTTTTAAAAAGACAACCATCGCTTAGCAGATGTAAATACATAGTCTGATTTTTTATCCTGTCAGTAAACGCATTATTGTCAATGGTACGAACACATCTGGAGGGGGATGTGTTGAAATCAAAACTAAAAAGCCGTATTAACAGCTGAAATGCTCAACTTTGTTCAGCAGAATAAGATGCTTTAAACCCAATTTACATGAAACCCTTTTAGTATCGAATATGTAAAGGCTTCATACCAGATTCAGTTGAATAGATTGTCTTACAGTCTGAGACACGCTATCGATTCCTTTGTTTGGAGACAATCATAAAAGGGGGAATGTGTCATGAAAATCAAGGCCGGGTGA
The DNA here is from genome assembly GCA_023653785.1 of Ophioderma brevispina. Classification (NCBI taxonomy): domain Eukaryota; kingdom Metazoa; phylum Echinodermata; class Ophiuroidea; order Amphilepidida; family Ophiodermatidae; genus Ophioderma; species Ophioderma brevispina. Next base: position 117,971 of record JAMKCH010075720.1, read on the forward strand.
ACCTCTAAATCTTAGGAGGATTAGGCCACGTAAATATTGTAGTTCGTTATGAGTGACCAAAACTTTTAGTACTTCGATATATGATTGGACAAAGACGTCAAACATTATTTCTGGAACAAGACGAATAAATGTAAACCAGCGTAAACGAGGCTTAAACGTATCAGATTTTCTAATATTCCTTAGTGACGAATAATACTGAATGAAGGAAAAAGCATGCAAGCAGTTGTTGATATAGAAAAATCATACTGGAAAAAGAACAACATAAATGTAGTATTGAAATTCCTGATGTGATTGTAAAAATGGTGCAGGATTCTGATAGTGGATATTCTCCCTCTTCCACAGGCCCGTCGCCATGGGGGGGTTCCACCCCCCCAGCGATCCTCAAAAAGAAGAGAAGAAAGAAGAAGAGGAAAAAAGAGAGAAAGAGAAGAAAGAAGAGAGAGAAAGAGAAGAGAAAAGAAAGAGAAAAGGGGAAGAAAGAAAGGAATAAAAGAGAACCGCATCAGAACGCATAAGATTGAACTCCAGACTAAGCATAAATCCAAAATATCACAAATATTGAAAATGCTTCCCCTCAAGCCAACTAGTTTTGTTTCAAGTGCATCCAACGGTAATCATGAATTGTTAATGTGCCAACCATACTTGTGATCAAAATGGGTAAAATAATTTTGGCAGTGGCATGGGCAAACGCGGGGGGAGCCATGGGTCACTCCCCCTATAGTTTGGTCTACCAGTGTTAGGGGAATTTTCAGTCGGGGAGCTGAAGTGGTCAAGAAAAAAATGATAGGGATTCTTTCCCTAACTCCCAGCTCATGCATAAACTTAAAGGTCTTCTGGCCGTTGGTTGGGTTAAGTGCCCATTCTTTCATTTGAATTAATTACCATACTTTACCCTTCAAAAATACCCTTCTTAATAGCTAAAATCCAAGAGCTTCTGGGGGCTCCGCCCCTGGACCCTAGCCCCACCCGTTAAAAACATTGGCACTCGCTATATGTAGTTAGCCTTCAGTAGCACAAGCTTATACTGCCCGTCTCAGTGAGCAAAGTTAGAAACTTGTCTTTTCTTTGAATTGATTAATATTTACCCCTCAAAAAGTGGTCATCTTGAAGGTTCTGAATAGCTCAAATACATGAGCTTTCGGGGGCTTTGCCCCTGGACCCCCGGCATTCTTTGAATTGATTACTATTTACCTCTCAAAAAGTGGCCATCTTGAAGGTTCTGAATAGCTTAAATCCAAGAGCTACCGGCGGCTCCGCCCCTGGACCCCCGGCAGGGGCTCTAAACCGGGCCCCTGGCTGGACCCCACCCGTTTAAGGCTTTTCCGTTTGCGCTCTTGTGTCAAGGCACTTGTGGTGTGCAGTTTGGTTCGAACGATCAACAAGAAAATGTCTCTGAGGGCATCTATACTTAGGAAAGTGGGCCCGAACCGCATGCCGCTAGTTGCATGGTTTTAAAACCGAGTCTTGGACAAAGACTAACGCTCACTACGCTTCAAAGGATTCTTAACTGCAGCAATAATTTTTTTTCAGTTGACACCCCCCTGACAAAATGTCTAGCGACGGCCCTGCTCTTCCAACAATAATGACAAATAAATTTTGGCGAATAATAATTAGGCCCTACTTATTCGTATCATTTTCTTTTCTTATGTTGAATGCTTCAGTTTGTTCAAGTTTTGATGTTTGGAATTTATTCAGTGCATTTGCCTTGCATTATTTTCTTCGTGAGAAAAGGAAATTTTTTTTAATTATGGCCTTAATCTGATCCGACATCGTCACATTAGAATTTCTATTGAATTAGTGGGTAAAGCATACACCCTCTCAGAGCGAATGGAATCGTCGACACGCCCCAAACACTTTTAATGAACTGACAGGAATAAAAAATCGTACTATAAATATGTTAGTGTAAATACTCAAAGACCCCATTTTCTGAAAATTTTGCAAATTTTTCATTACCCCCCCCCCTATTTTTGGGGTAATTTGACCGTCTCTCACCCAAAGACCCCTATTTTTTACAGTACCTGTCACTGAATGCCCCTGGGTTTGGAAACACCAACCCATATCCATTTTAATAGGTGAGTGCCCCCAGGGCACTTTCAGACTGTACTTTGGCCAATTTGCCCCAACTTCCAAGAAATAAGCCTGTACCATGTTCATCATTCATTCACAAACTATCTCATGAAAGTGATAGTATTTCATTTTCTTTAAATTTATACAGTCTGAGCTGGGTATTTCTTGGTAAAAGAGTAATTAACATATTTCGTGCAAATTATACTACGTGAATAAAAAACATTGTGCAAGCATTAAAGATGATGTTGACCTTAATTCAATCACCATATCATAGATTTGTTGTTGGTTTTATAAAACACATCTAACATACTTTCATGTGTTGATAAAATGAAAGAATTCGACTGAAAGGTACGCTAGATATGGGAGGTTTTGTAAGCACGCCCCTTTTCCCCTCCATTCCTATGGAATTTACACACATTAAACTTGTGTTTGTGAGAATGTACATGTACAATATCATGATGCCTTTGTCAACTTAATATAACATTTTCTTGATTATTTCAACTACAGGTTAATAAATGAATCTATTTACACCAATCTGCCAACTGATATGACAAATGCAATACAGAGAAAACAAGATCTTCCCTGTTGCTAAGAGTTTAGTCCCTTATTGGCATAGCCTGTATAATATACCTGGGTTACAGTTACTGTAGTAGTGTTGAAACCCCTTTTCATTTACACATCAGGGTTAATTGGGTGAGATTTTGTGTGAACATTTAATTCCTTGAAGATTTACAAAGGAGATTATGGCTATTCATAGATCAATTAAACAATATAGCATGGGTCATCATTACTTTTATAATGCCATACCCCGTATATCGTATATTAACGTAAAATCTTGTTTAAAGGAAATATGTCAAGATTTTTGTCAAGCTCAGTTTGACTTACATTCATAAAATATATGTACATACATCACGAATTCCCGAAAAAATAATACAATTTGATGTAAAATTAACAAAATAGAGGCATTTTATTTTTTGCTTTTTTGACTTACGAAGAAAACGGGCGGATTTTTCGCCACGGCTTCATTGATCAAAAGCGCCCAATTTTGCTCTCCTCGTGACGTCAAAGGGTAGACGTTTCATATAGAAGTCCCATTGATGCAAATGAGGTATTACAATTGCTTCCGTCATGCGCCACATGACGTTGTGCAGTAGTGCTTGACGGAATGAATGGCAATACCTCATTTGCATCAATGGGACTTCTATATGAAACGTCTACCCGTCAAAGTGATGACCAAAACATCGTGTTGACTCGAATTGTTATTGCTGACACTGTAATATTGATGGATTAATGAAAGTAATAATAAAATTTGAAAATAAGTTACAGAATGACATTTTG
>JAMKCH010075726.1:0-10661 GCA_023653785.1 Ophioderma brevispina
TGGATAGCTTTGATCCTCCTCTTTTCAATGATACTAAAAAATTAGTCCCAACATGCCTAGTATTACTCAATAATGACGTCATAAGGGCGCATGGTCGCAAAACTGTCATTTCCATAGACATACAGTGTTGAATAGGGGAAAAATACAATTTTTATTTCAACCAAAAAACTTAGGAATATGCGATTTTCATTCGGTTCCTTCGGGATGTTGTGTTACAAAAATGGATCAATCTGCGAGGTTTAATGCACAATCAGTGATTCCACTCAAAAGAGTAAAGTATTTGAAATGTGCTGCAGTAGCTTAAAAGTAAAGATAGTCTGAATAAGTTTCATAAGTGATTTTTTTAAAACTGACAAATCAATTCACAAAGGAGTAAAACAATATACGTTCAAAGATATGAATCTCCATTCAAATACGTTGTTTTTTGCACTAAAAGTGTCCTTACTGAAGTAATGACTACATTATCCTATCCTATTTTGTCCCTATTACCTTATTAAGTTGCTTACAGTTCTTAGCACTTCAGGGGTAAATTATGTTAGGATTCCCTATTCTTTCCTAACATGGAAAAGGTCTATTTTGTGTATTTATTTTTCTGATTACGCAAACACTGAAGTATCTTTTACTTTCACTTTTACCCCTCGTGTAATATCGATTTTAAAGCACAACGGCCATTTTTAAGACCCGCCCCCAATTTTCAAAATTTGATATTTTTTGCACAGTTATGTTGGTAATTGTCTATAGGAGACTACACCTGCGAACGAGAATGCCCAAATGCTTATTTATCATAAAATAAGCGATTTTGTAACTAGAATTGGTATCCCAGACTGTTTAATCGGCAGAGCTGGAATGCCCCTTAGTTTATGTCTGTCCATGATGGAATATTGGCCATCTCACAAACCTACAGACATAGACCCACCTTGTGTTAACACACCAATGTGAACTCGCGCACGAGCTTTGATATAAAATAAACCCGCAATGGAACTGTCTACCTAAACCTCGTCAATATCACTACAACTGAAGCATTTAAAGAAGAAACAACCAATATCTAAGAAACCAAGGCTCCAGCATCTAACTAAAACGTCTAGCGAACTCACTAACCTCTGTTGTTTTGCCTCTACTGTCGAGGAGCTGCAAAGTACACTTCAAAGTGAACGTGATTGTTTTGGTTCGTTTGATGAAGTTGTTTATATTGAAATGCCTTGGCCGCCATCGTCTGAGCCCATAAAAATGTTGAGGTAATTCAAGCGCCACCAACCTGCCAACCAAGCCTTGGTTATCAAATCACATCAATGTATTAAGTCATGTTTCGTATCAAAAAAGGAGTAACATTGGAATCCTATTCATAATCATTGGTCAAAAATCGCGATTTTATGTTTAATTCGATGCAGTATGCCACAAATGTATTATCTGAAGACATCTCAAATATGTTTCATAATTCACCTCGTTCGCAACATTGCAAAATCGCAGGTGTCTCTCTGAAAGTATTCTCTTATAGCTCGCGCCCTTCTCGAGCAATAACTTGACTTGCCTGAACCAACATGACGCTATTTCCCGGCTATTTCATATTGGAAGGCCGTTTCCAGCAGCCGTTGAATTATTATGGGAGATCTCCGATATTAATTATTCTAATTACAAAATTCCTTCGTTTGCGACACAGACATTTTCGAGCTTAACCATTCACTGGTATAGTTTACTAGGCAGTTACCAATGCAACCGTGTAAAAATATAATTTTTTTTGAACAACTGGGGGCGCTCTTCAAAAAATGTGCTATTGTTGCTTTAATTGTGCAGGTGGAGATGGAGAGGTGTGTGGAGTGCGCGTGTTATATAAAAATTTGCAATAACTTACTCTGAACATCGAAACGTTTGTCCCTTGTAAGTTGTAGGACACACAGAGAATGTTCCGCTTGCTGAAATTCCGACTGTAGCTCGAATCTAGTTGAAATTTAGAAAGTATGTTAGCAGTAGGGATTATTTTCTACACGATATTGATAATTTTATTGGCTGTTTGCTTTCACCTATGCCTTAAGTTACTTTTGCTTAATAGATACTAAGAGATGATGTGACTCTGATGTTACCAACCAAAGGATCCCTCCCCTAGGACTCTTATATACCATAGCAGGATCAATCAATGTCAAATCAATGTCAAATTCATTATTTTCCATTTATGTAAGCTTATATGTAGATACTGGATTTCTTGACCGCTATCAACCCATGTTTGAATGTACTTACTTTGAGCTAGAAAATCTGGATTTAATCTAAAGAGCTACCATCTCAGGGGAAACACTCGAACTGGAGTTTTGCTGATTTTTCACTTCCTACATGTATTCGACACCACGTCTGCGACCCCGGATAATAATGGCATCCTGGATATGACGTTTGTCAATTTATCCCAAGCAAGGGAAGACCACTGAGAACAAAAATAATACCTTTGAATTGAAGTGTGTAAGCCATAGCTAACGCCATTTCGCCGCCTTTACATATTCCTATTGTTCTCAACTCTCCCGGTTGAACATAACGGTTGACTGGATAGCCAGTCAACAGCTTCCTATAAAACAGTACAAAAAGAAAAATCTTGCCATATCAACATTTCAATCTTACCGATGTTTTGGTTTCGTCATCGTCGTCGTCGTCATCTGTCCTATCATCTTCATCTTCATCATCTTCTTCTCGCTCCTCCTTCTCCTCTTCTTCGTTTGTCATATTGTCCGTTCGGGTTTCTCCTGCTATTAATTTGAGGTTTTGTGTTGTAGTACATACAGGCATACTCTTCCGGAGTTTCTCCTACCATGGGTCGGTACATGGCCTACTCGTCATCAGGCAAGTGAAGTATAGGTCATAGGAATTTCATTTGACGTGACGAGTCCGGCTCTCTCAACAAGGGATGCAGTCCCTGCCAGATTGTAGATTGTGGCATTTGGTAGAAGGATGTGCCAAATGAGTTAATTTATTGCATGTCCTTTGACATGTTTGAGATAATCTAATCCATGACTCATAGCTATAAAGCAGAACTGGGATGCAGGTGTTGCATCAAACATCCAGCATCTGTAAGTGCATTTGGTACAGCATCTCATGTTTGCTACACCCTGGAGATAATTTACCGTCAACTAATCCCTATAACCCTTACCCTCTCACCCCATGTGACCAACTCCTCGGGGCTCACTCTTGAGTGTCTTTACCAAGCCATTTCTGTCAAAAACATTTTCAGTGTTTTTTTACACAAGCCATTTCTGCCAACACATTTTCAAGTGTTTTTACACAAACAATATCTCAACTGCTGCCTTTACCATCAATCGGGAAATCTCTTGAGCCTTGCCCCTCCCCCGGTTGGTCAGGTTTATGCCCCTGCATTTCCATTCCCCCAACCATTAATCATCCACACACAGTTTAATTAATACGCATCCAACAAATTTTTACAAAATGTGAACATACCGAAGACCGACCAGCGTCAACTATTAGGTTTTTTTTGTGCTGCATAAATGTAAATAAGGAGCAAACCACAATGGCCACTGACTGATTTTTTGTTTCCCAGCAAACACTAATTTTTTCCTAACATTTTTCAAAGGTTGGATTAAATATTTTACGAAAACATGTTTGGATCATGTTTGTGAAACATTATCAAAACGTTCACAATGTTTTTTACGATGTTTTTTAAAAATGTTTTGCTTAAATGACTTTCGAAAACACATTGCCAATTATTTTATAACTTTTTTCAAACCTTAAGACACATTTCTCAAACCTTACTACAAACTATCGTAAGCTATTTTGTTATAAGAAATTTATCAGAACATTTCACACTCTAATCCGCAAATAGAGATGTTGTTTCTGGACATGATTTTTCTGCTGACACATGTTTTCCGATGTTTTCAAAAACGTTTTTAAAAATTGTTTACAAGATGTTGGTTTTTTAAATCTTGATGTTTTTTGAAACATTTTTGGTAAATTTTTATCAAATATGATATTGATATGGTTTTTTAAAAACATTGAAACCTGTACATGTAATGGATCATCACCTTTATGAACTTGTTTAACAACTTTTGGAATTGATAATTTTTCAAATGTTTTTCCAAACATTGTGCAAATGTTATTTAAAACGTTCATTGAAAAAGATAGGAAAACATTTTTATGATGTTGGCAAACGTTTATATGATATTAGGCAAACGTTTATATGATTAAACATTTTATGATGTTAGGCAAACGTTTTCATGATATTATGCAAAAAAATTAAAAATATTAAAAAAAAATTTTATGAAGTTAGGAAAACATTTTTATGATGTTGGCAAACATTTGATAAAATAATCATAAGCACGTGAATATATGCATGTCTAATGTCTAACCCGCCGCACGCTAAAAATCCTAAAAAAAAAAAAAAACAGCAACAAAAACCAAAATAATAAAAATCATAATAATGCTTTTAAGCAAAATATTTTTAATTTTTTGTTTATGTTTATATATTTAAATAACATTACCCCAAGGTAGGTAAGTCACTGAACAACAAAGAAGATGTTATTTTTTTTTCTCACGATAAGGTAGTTTATTTAATAATAACATGCATGTTTCGATAAAAGTTTTTATAAATATCTTGGTAAACATCATGCAGATAATGTTTTGCAAAATGTTTCCTAACCAAGTCCCCCTCCTATTTTGGATGTTTTTTAAAACATTGTTACAACCATTTTTCTTTCATAACATTTTTTCGGAAACATTTTTAGAACGTTCACAAAACATTTTTGTGTTTGTTGGGTTCTTGGATTAGTAGTCTATGGGCTATATCATGCCTGCAATGTAGAGGAAACTTATGAGAGTGCTACCCGAAATACTCCAATCCAATACTACCGGAGCGGCAGTTTTCCATTGCTGAACCAATCCGGTAGCCCTTCTTCTCCAACTAAGCAGAGCAATGCTGCATCGCCTCTACTTGCGAGAATTGCTTGTGCTCTGATGTTCTGCAACCTGGACGCACTTCCAACCAAACATATCTATTACAGGTGGAACCGGTCCGGTTCCTTAATGTGTGACAATAAAAAAATGCAACTTTCCGATTTGTTTATTAACCATCAGATTTTGTTGATGACAATATTCCACCACAACTTTGAAGTATATCGTTAATAATGATACATACAAGTTTAGAGAAGTATTAGCATGTATTAAAACCCTGACATATTTTTTGTTGGTTTTTCAAACCACTTGGCCTTTACTTTCATCACCTACACAATACACGTCAAAGTTGCGTGAAACTGTGAAAGCAATATCTTCAAAGGTGATAATTTGAACCTCTTTAAATCACCACCGGTCCCATTTTATCAAATGTGTACAAAATTTGAAAGAAAGCGATTTATTTGGTAATAAAAAAAAACTCAATCGGTACATTATAACTGACAATAATCCCTAAATACCACGTACCAGATGAAGTATTTCATTCCATTGGAGTATTCCTTGTGAAAAATCCAGATTTTCCACCGATATACACAACGTACAACGATCATGCCGCTACCATGTTTTATTCCTGTGGTTTATTTACAACATACCGCATGCAATCCCGAAACAGAAGCAGCGAAATCGATCCATACGCGCATATTCACGTGCAGTTTGCCACACAGCCCATCCTTTTGAACTTTCGTTGAGCACAACAAGGATAGGAGCGAAGTTTGCTTTTAGAGTTTTTGTTATTGCAAAAAAACTACACTTTTTAATATAATACCTCAGTGATGAGAAAATGTTAAGAGGGGTAATTTTAGATATCATTTTGTGATTACAAATGGTTTATAGTCGGGCAACTAAACAATCCTTGAAAAAACGTGGGCATTTGAAAAGGGGTCGCGTATTTTTGTTTTAATCGGCGTCGCATGTAAACCACTGATCTCTATACAATGGATGGCTACCACAACATTAATGTATATTAGATGAATGGAGCAAACGGGCGGGCATCTTTGGTCTACCGAACACAATACCATTCCATATCACACCTGTTTAACAGAAGTTTGTATCCCGGGTGCACGTTTTAGAGACATTCCATTCCTACGCGCGCAATCAATGAACATCACTACTGAATTGGCTTGATTCGTAGTCTGTTATGCGCTTATCCACATTTCATGAGAACAATTTTGTATAAATGACCGTCTCTTAACTCCACCTGCTTTTGGCTTTTTTTGATTGACTCAATGATGGTCCATATCAAAGGGTTTATAATAATAGAGAGGCAAAAGGTTACGTAATCTTTATAAATTCACCGTCTCGCCTGTTTTGCCACCACAAAGAAAACCTAGAGTACCAACATAGAAAGCAATGGCCTGCCTCCGCTTCTTCCACAATACTGTGGGTGCCCCGCTTTGCATATACACAATCGGTAGTGATACCAATTTATGTATGTGGTAGAGGTGGCCAGGTGTATTAATAGTGTACCTGGAACATTGTGGCGCAGAGACTCTTTTTCTCATAATGCAATGCGCGCTTAGGTGACAAGATGTATTCATTGAGGCCGGTTATTTAAATCATACGACTGATGTGTCCATTTCATTCGTTTGCGGTGGCCATCGGGTAGACAAAATTTAACCACCCCAATAAGCACCCAACATCCAACACTGATATTTTGGCGGATTGTTTGTATCGAATTGACATTATGTTTGTATCGAGCACACAAACTGATAATTATTCGTGCATATTCAAAAATGTCGCGCCCTGGACGACGACTGGTTTTGAATGCGTTTCACCCCCTTGGTCATATACGAAGCCCATGTTCAATCCATGTATAGACGACAGTGTTCGAAACGCCACTAATGCCGGTTCCGCATCTACGTACTTTTCAATGTACCGAGTAGCGCTTCTTTGTATGATGTAGAGTTTCCTAATTTAGTTTAAAAACTATATTTCTCAAGATCCCGCTCATTTTATAAAATGTAGGCACAAATGTATGCCATTTTTGATAAATTTATATATTTAAAGGAAAACTGTAATTAAAGCTGTGTTTTTTTAATTCCAATGATTAAAAGTCAACGCGATAGTCTTTCATACAATTCCAGAACTTGACTAACCACCGAACATCTTTCAATTGGTGTGAAAGACGGACAGGCTTGTGGCAAAACGATAGCGTAAATACTAAACGTGGCGGCTTCCTTAAGTCGTCTACTGCTTCGAAAGTTTAAGCGTAAAAATGATATTTTTCTTCTTTTCTTTTTCTTCGCAGGAATACTCCAATGACCATGCAACCATCGGGTTAACGTCATATTTAAGGGATATTTCATTTATATGTGCCGATAGATTATAACCAATAAATTCCTTAATACCAAATTTTTGAAAGAACACTACTGGTACACACAAACTATACTCCCAATCCCAAGGGATGACTGCTTTTGTGTCATATCTTCCTAAAATATCATTGTAGGACCAAAAGAATCACATTTCTAGAAGTAAATTACGCGATGGGACCCACACACCCCCACTGGCGTACATTTTGTAAAAGGTTATCATTTTGAAGAAATCAAACAAAATGGCGACAATTTGGCATTTATTTTTGGGTTTCGCATCGGTACCACTTGACATTTTCAATAAAAATGTGATATGGTTTGTTGATTTTGTTTTCATCTTCTAAAGCTTCTAAGGGCGTTTTATCGTTTTAAATTATTAACAAATTGGAGGTTAAAAATTAAAATTCTAACATATAATTTTAGCATCTCTACGACATTGCCACAAACATTGTGATGTTTACCAAATCAATATTGTGACTAATTCCCATAGGCTCCGTTTGGCGGCCATTTTGGATCCTAAAAGGATCATTCATATAACAAGTGCTTCGATTAAGTTAAAAAAACTCAAATGAATTCGTCTCATCATGTTAAATCAAGAAAAAGATATAGTTTTTGTGATGTTAGAGACATCGGGTGTAAAATGTGATAAAGGACATTGAACTTTTGTTCATGGACAAACTTCAAATGCATTGATCTTCAGAAAATTTGTTTGGTACGAGATGACTGCCAATAGCAATCCAGAAAGTGTAGTTTGCGCTATCTAGGACGTTTATTTAGTGGTGTAATTCCTGTGTACCATTAACCACCCCTTGTCAAATTTGTACGTTTAGTATGTTAATCATACTGGACCAATCCGTAGTCCTTCTTCTCAAATACGCAAGAGCAAATGCTGCATAGCCTCTACTTGCGAGAAGTGCTGCTCTGATTTCATTGCAACCTGGACGCACTCCACAAACAATCTATTACCGGTGAACGGTCCGGTGTCCTTAATGTAGTGAAAAATAAAATAAATGGCCACTTTCAGATTTTGTTTATTAACATCAATTTTGTTGATGACAATATTCAACACACAACTTTGAAGTATATCGTATAAATAATGAATAGCATACAAAATATGATTATTACGCATGTATTAATAACCCTGACATATTTTTTTTGTTGGTTTTTTCAAAACCACTTGGCTTACGTTCATCACCTACACAAATACACTTCAAAGTTTGCGCTGAAACTGTGAAAGCAATATCTTACAAAGGTGATAATTGACCTCTTAAAACACCACACCGTCAATTTTTATAAAATGTACAAATATTTAAGGCGATTTATTGGTATAAATCTATCGGTACATATTATAATGAAATATCCCTAAAAACGTACCAGGTTTTCATGGCCATTGGAGTATATCCTGTGAAAAAATCCAGATTTATTCCGACCGATATACACAACTGTACAACGATCATGGCCGCTAACCATTTTTATTCCTTGGTATATTTACAACACCGCATGCAATACCGAACAGAAGCCAGCGAAAATACCCATACGCTCATATATCCGTGCAAGTTTGCCACAACCCTCATCCTTTTTGACTTCGTTGAGCACACAAAGGATAGGACGAAGTTCGTTAGAGTTTTTTTATTGCAAAAAAACTTACCTTTTTAATACCTCATTGATAGGAGAAACAATTCTTACGAGGGTGTATTTTAGATATGATTTGTGATTAACAATGGTTTTTGTCGGCCCTAAAACACTAACATCCTGAAAAACGTGACATTTTGAAAGGGTCGCGTAAATTTATTTTATCGCAGTCGCAGTGTAACCACTGACCTATACAATGGATTGGCTACACAACAGGTATTGTATATTGATTAATGGAGCAACGGGCGGCATCTTGGTCTAACCGAACACAATGTCCATTCCAGACACACCTTTTTAACAGAATTGTTCCCGGGTGCACGTTTTGAGAACATGCATTCCTACGCGCACTACAATGAACTCACTGAATTGGCTTTGATTCTGTAGTCTGTTATTTGCGCTTATCCACATTTCATGAGAACAATTTTGTAGTAAATGACCTGCTCTTAACCACCTGCTTTGGGCTTTTTTTTGATGACCAATATGGTCCTATCAAAGAGGTTCTATATCAGATAGAGAGGCAAACGGTTACGTATCTGTAGAAATAAACCGTCTCGCATGTTTTTGCCGACCACAAGACAACCTAGAGTCCAAACAATAGAAAGCAATGGCCATGGCTGCCTCCGCTTCTTCCACATACTGTGGTTGGCCGCTTTGCATATACACTAACGGTAGTGATACAAATTGATGTGTTAGAGGTTGCCAGGTGTATTAATAGTGTACCGGGATCATTGTGCGCAGAGACTCTTTTTTCTCATAATTCAATGCGCGCTTAGTGTAAAAGTGTATTCATTGAGGCGGTTATTTAAATCAAGCCCGACTGAGTGTCAATTTCATTCGTGCGTGGCCATGGGTAGGACCAAAATTTAACCACCCAATAGCACCCAACATACAACCACTGATATTTTGGCGGATTGTTTGTATCGAATTGACATTATGTGGTGTATACAAGCACCCAATCTGATCATTATTCCTGTGGCAATATTCAAAATGTCAGCGCCCAGCACGGACGACTGGTTTGGAATGCGTTTCACCCCCTGGTCTCATATACGAAGCCCATGTTGTCAATCCATTTGTTAGAGATCATTGTTCGAAACCCACTAATGCGCGCTTCTTCACTCTAGTCTTTTCAATGTACCGAGTAGGGCTTCTTTGTATGATGCAGAGGTTCCTAATTTTATTTTAAAAACTATATTTCTCAAGAATCCCAGGTCCTTTTTAATAAAATTAGGCACAAATGTTGCCATTTTTTGATAAATTTATATATTTTAAAGGAAAACGTGTAAATTTAAAGCTGTGTTTTTTAATTTCCAATGATAAAAGTCAACGCGATAGTCTTTTTTTTCATTACAGGCAGAACTTGCCTAACCACCGATCATCTTTCAATTGGTGTGAAAGACTGAACATGGCTTTGGCAAAACTATAGCGTAAACTACTAACTTGGCGGCTTCCGTAAATCGGTCTACTGCGTCGAAAGTTAAGCGTACAAATTATATTTTTCTTTCCGCAAGGAAGACTCCATGACCATGCACACCATCTGGTACGTCATTTTGGGATATTTCATTATATGTGCCGGGATAGATTTTATACAATAATTCCTTGTATCCAAATGTTTTGAAAACCCTACCTGGTGAACAAACTATACTCCCATCCCAAGGGATGGGAATGCTTTTGTGTCATATCTTCCTAAATATCATTGTAGGACCAAAAGAATTACACATTTCTAGAACAGTAAATTACGCGTGGGACCACACACACACACTGGCGTAATTTTTTGGTAAGGTTTCA